>VZQC01011941.1:411486-489262 GCA_009823505.1 Rhizomys pruinosus | reverse complement strand
AAAAAAAAAAAAAAAAACAGGGACTGCCCTGGGCTAGGGGTGACATCTTGGTGCAGAGCCCAGTATGGAGATACAAGTTAGGTGCTGTCTCCAAACCCCAGCTCCTCTCAGCCCCTCAAGACTTCTCTAGTGTGTGTGTGTGTGTGTGTGTGTGTGTGTGTGTGCGCGCGTGCGCGTGTGTGTGTGTGTATCGTGTATATATATTATATATGTATATATTATATATGTGTATATATATGTATATTCTCATTCTCTCTCTCTCCTCATTTTCCTTCAGAGGAGCAAGACAAATTGCTTAGTCTTTTCGTGCCTTCACAGACAAGCAAGTTTTGTCTTGTTGAGCCTGTTTTCCCTGCTCACGCCTGTGAAGTCTCTGCCAAGAGCAGCTGGTGACACAAGTCTGCTGTGATGGTAGGTCAGTGACTGGCAGGTTTGGAACAGTGGGACCCTCCAAGGGCCATGGCTGCAGTGGGGTGCTTTGCAGATTAGTTATCTATTGCTGCAGAGCAAGTGATCCAACACTTAGTGGCTTTAAATGGCAAGTATGCATTATTCTGGTTTCTATAGCTCAGGGATGCAGGCAAGGTGGGGTCTCTGCTCAGGAGGTTGCACCCCTGGGTAGTCCGGGCTGCAGTCACCCCATGGCTCTCCTGGAGGTGAGAACCTATTTCTTTTCTTTTCTTTCTTTTTGATCTTTTTGAGACAGGGTCTCCCTTTAGTCCCAGCTGGCCTGGAGCTCTCTATGTAGACCAGGCTGGCCTTGAACTCACAGATATCTGCCTGCCTCTGCCTCCCGAGTGCTAGGATTAAAGGCGTGCGCCACCACACCCGGCTGAGAACCTATTTCTAAGGCTTCTGGAAAGCTGCAGAAGGCTGCGGAAGGCCCACATCTGAGATCATGCACATAGCCACTGGCAGGCTGTGGGGCCTGCTGCGGGCTGCCTAGGAGTCTCCATGACATGGCAGCTGGTGATGGGTGTACACATGCATATGAGTGTGTGTGTGCAAGTGTGTGTGTGACAGAGTGTGTGTGTGCATGTGTGTGTGCAAGTGTGTGTGTGACAGAGTGTGTGTGTGCATGTGTGTGCATGTAGGTGTGCGGGGGTGCGCGCATGTGTGCGTGTGGGTGTGCATGTGTGTGTGCGCGCGCGTGTGTGTGTGTGTGTGTGTGTGTGACAGAGAGAGAGAGAGAGAAGAGAAGAGAGAGTAGGGGTGGAATCATGGGTAGTGTTCTGTTTATTAGTCAGGTCACTTAATAGGACCCATCTTTGAAGGGAAGGTCCCACTTGCTGTGTGTACCTCCCAGAACTCATGGGGACCAGTTTACAGACTGTGGGTGTGGTCTGGGAAGAACAGAGTGTCATGGCTTTTGTTCTATTCAGTCGCAAGAGCTCTCGCATCCCGACGTCTACCTCCCTATATTCTCCATGAAATAAGGATCAGTCCAGGCTAGCCAGCCTCATAGGCTGTTGGGGATCACTGAGGACACTGTCAGATGCCAAGCCTCCAAATAGGACCTGCCAAGAGGAGTGAGAATGGGATTAGGATTCTCCTGGGGGAGCCCTGGGTGGGGACAGCAAAAATCCATCACAAAAACCCTAAGGATGCAACTCAAGTCAAGACACCTTGTACTCAAAGCTGCCCTTCTATCCAGGCGTGCGGAGCACCTGCAATTCCATTGATTTGGAGGCAGGCAAACTTTGAGCTTGAGGCTGCTGTGGGTTACATAGTGTGGTGAGAGCTGGTCTCAAAAAACAAAAACAGGGGCTGGAGAGATGGCCTAGGGGTTAAGAGCACTCCAGTTTCAGGGGAATCCGACACCCTCTTCTGACCTCTGCAGCATTGCACGACACAGGTGCACAAACCTACATGCAGACAGTACATTCATACACATACAAATTAATTAATTAATTAATTAATTAATTAAAAAACCCTGCCAAATGTAGTGGCATATTCCTTTAATCCCAGCACTCAGGAACACAGGCAGGTGGGTTTCTGTGATATTGAGGCTAGCCTGCTCTACATAGCAAGTTCTAGGACAGCTGAAGCTACAGAGAGACCCTATCTCTCAAAAAAAAAAAAAGAAAAAAAAAGACCCCCCTTTATCAACTCATTAGTTGGCTTGTGCTGGGAGGAAGCATTCATTCACTCATCAATTCTTTCACAAATTCATTCACTTCTCACTCATTCCTTCACTGAGCCCCTCACATGTTCAATTGCCATTTCATTGAACAGGAAGAATCCTCTGAGGTAGTTATCACCAACTCTTCTGTACTGATGAAGACACCAAGGCTCAATGAAGCCAAGACAAAGGGAACACCCTGTGAGCTCATACAGCCTTCAGGACGAAACCACACCCTGTGCCCACACCTGCCACCTGTTGTCACCCAGCCTTCCTGGACAGCCTCGATAGGATAACCCCAATTTTTATTTTTGTCTTTTCAAGACAGGGTCTCCCTGTAGTCCCAGCTGGCCTGGAACTCACTCTGTAGACCAGGCTGGCCTTGAACTCACAGAGATCCACCTGTCTCAGCCTCCCGAGTGCTAGGATTAAAGGCGTGCGCCACCACGCCCGGCAGGATAACCCCAATTTATACGAAAGCCACAGCATTTATCCCGCCTCACGCACCTTCAGGCACCACCATACACCACTGCACCTGCCCCGTCTGGGTGGTAGATGTGTTGTTTATGACTCACTCTGTGTTTAATTTTATTTTAAAATTAGTTCCCAAGCTAAGGACTGTAGGAAGCTTCCTTTGCCATGAGCAGGTACAATGCGGTCCTGCTAAGGGAAGGGGAGCACAGTGCCTGCTTTTCGGACACTGGGGAACTGACCCCTTGGTGCAGAGTCTAAAGGACAGCTGTCCAACCCACTGGTCACTTGAACAAAATTCAGGCCTGCTTCGGCCTGTATGCACACAAAAAATAAAGGCTGGGAATTCTGTAATGATGGTAATGGAGAATTCAATTTATTGCCTGCAGCTTGTTTTTATAACCAAAACGACGTCAGTTCCCAGAGCCAATCACAGACCTCCGGTTCTGAGCCACTGCACTCTGCTGCTCCGCCTAGCATCCTGTACCTGGGCCACGTTGCTTGCTCCTTCTCAGGGTGGGGTCAGAGAAATCCCATGACTCCCACATGGAGCCCTGAGGTGTGAGAACTAGCCCCCAATTCAAACTGGATCTTCCTACAAAGGACGGTGGTACACACTTGAGGTCCCTGCACTTGGGAGAACTGATGCAAGTTTGAACCAGTTGGATCTACTTAATGAGCTATAGGCCAGCTCCCTTTTCTCAGGACCCAGGTAGTGAATTGTCAAGGCCAGTGTATTACGGTGAGACCAGTGGTCTGACTTCAAGGTCAGGTTTATTGCATACCAAATCCTCCTGGCTATCATCAGGGAGTTGATGTCGACAGGGCAACAGAGACGCCTAGGAGAGATAGCCAGGTAGATGGAAATTGAGGAAACAGGGAGCTGCGGAAGTGGGGAGATGATTTAAGCCTGAGGGCTCAGCCTAGACATGACCATGCCTGGGCACAGGAGCACAAAGATCTGAGGAAATTATTCTGGACGGAAATGAGCCAACAACATCCCAGGATGGCACTAGTTAGGGTACCTTTGAAGAAAAGCTATGATCTTGAATGTGAACTTAAAGTTCCAGGAGGAGCCAATCACAGAAGGCCCTGAAGGCCAAGCTGAGGTCTGACATGAGGATGGTACTGGGGAGCTATATGTGGTGCACTTCCTCCTCCCAAGCTTCCTTCGTCATGTTCCTTCCCCACACTCTGGAGAAGATACGTAGAGCCAGACAGAACTTCCACCTTCCCCACAGGCTTGCCTGTGATACCATCTCTACCTGCATCTCCTCAGTGGTGTCAGGAGGAGAACCAGTCTGTCCCTAAGCTGCACTGTGGCTGAGCACAGGCTTAGCCCTTGAGGACACCAAGCCCAGCTGAGATTGGGCCTCACAGAGTCAAAGAGAAGTCAGTCGGGTGAGCCTGGGCTCAGCATCATGTTTGAAGGTGGCAAACTCAGGTGCCTGTGGCAGCCAGGCAGGTAGCACAAGCGAGTAGTGTGAGCTGGAAAAGACAGGAAGTGAGTGGCGAAGGCCTGGTGTCCAAGGGGCTGAGGCATGCCCCAGCTAGAGGGAACAGATGCCAGGCCAGCTCTCTGTCACAAGTGGGAGCAGGGGGGCAAGGCAGGCCTTCCCCTTGTCCGATAAGAACAGATCACTTGGAGCTTCATCAAAAAAATATAGCCCAGCTGGCCTTGAACTTGTTAGGTAACCAGGGATGAACCTCCTGCCTCTACTGACCTGTGCTGGGATTACAAACATGCACCATTCTCACCCAGTTTACATGGTATAGGGACTCAAACCCAGGGCTTGCACTATACAACTGAGTTATGGCCCAGCCTCAAAAATCTAATTTTTGTTTTTATTTTTGAATTAATTAATTTTTTATGTATGAGTGTTATATCTACATGTGTGTAAATGCACCCATGTTGTGCAGTACCTGTGGAGAACGGAAGAGGGTGTTGGATCCACTGGAACCGGAGTTACGGGATGGTTGTTAGCCACCATGTGGGTGCTGAGATTCGAACCCAGTTCTTCTGCAAGAACAGCCAGTGCTCTTAACTGCTGCACTGTCTCTCCAGCCCCCACATCTTTTTTTTTTTTTTTTTTTTTTTTTTTAAAATTTTTTTTTTTTTTTTTTTTTTTTTTTTTTTTGTTTTTTTTTTTTTTTTTTTGTTTTNAGGATAACCCCAATTTTTATTTTTGTCTTTTCAAGACAGGGTCTCCCTGTAGTCCCAGCTGGCCTGGAACTCACTCTGTAGACCAGGCTGGCCTTGAACTCACAGAGATCCACCTGCCTCGGCCTCCCGAGTGCTAGGATTAAAGGCGTGCGCCACCACGCCCGGCAGGATAACCCCAATTTATACGAAAGCCACAGCATTTATCCCGCCTCACGCACCTTCAGGCACCACCATACACCACTGCACCTGCCCCGTCTGGGTGGTAGATGTGTTGTTTATGACTCACTCTGTGTTTAATTTTATTTTAAAATTAGTTCCCAAGCTAAGGACTGTAGGAAGCTTCCTTTGCCATGAGCAGGTACAGTGCGGTCCTGCTAAGGGAAGGGGAGCACAGTGCCTGCTTTTCGGACACTGGGGAACTGACCCCTTGGTGCAGAGTCTAAAGGACAGCTGTCCAACCCACTGGTCACTTGAACAAAATTCAGGCCTGCTTTGGCCTGTATGCACACAAAAAATAAAGGCTGGGAATTCTGTAATGATGGTAATGGAGAATTCAATTTATTGCCTGCAGCTTGTTTTTATAACCAAAACGACGTCAGTTCCCAGAGCCAATCACAGACCTCCGGTTCTGAGCCACTGCACTCTGCTGCTCCGCCTAGCATCCTGTACCTGGGCCACGTTGCTTGCTCCTTCTCAGGGTGGGGTCAGAGAAATCCCATGACTCCCACATGGAGCCCTGAGGTGTGAGAACTAGCCCCCAATTCAAACTGGATCTTCCCACAAAGGACGGTGGTACACACTTGAGGTCCCTGCACTTGGGAGAACTGATGCAAGTTTGAACCAGTTGGATCTACTTAATGAGCTATAGGCCAGCTCCCTTTTCTCAGGACCCAGGTAGTGAATTGTCAAGGCCAGTGTATTACGGTGAGACCAGTGGTCTGACTTCAAGGTCAGGTTTATTGCATACCAAATCCTCCTGGCTATCATCAGGGAGTTGATGTCGACAGGGCAACAGAGACGCCTCGGAGAGATAGCCAGGTAGATGGAAATTGAGGAAACAGGGAGCTGCGGAAGTGGGGAGATGATTTAGGCCTGAGGGCTCAGCCTAGACATGACCATGCCTGGGCACAGGAGCACAAAGATCTGAGGAAATTATTCTGGACGGAAATGAGCCAACAACATCCCAGGATGGCACTAGTTAGGGTACCTTTGAAGAAAAGCTATGATCTTGAATGTGAACTTAAAGTTCCAGGAGGAGCCAATCACAGAAGGCCCTGAAGGCCAAGCTGAGGTCTGACATGAGGATGGTACTGGGGAGCTATATGTGGTGCACTTCCTCCTCCCAAGCTTCCTTCGTCATGTTCCTTCCCCACACTCTGGAGAAGATACGTAGAGCCAGACAGAACTTCCACCTTCCCCACAGGCTTGCCTGTGATACCATCTCTACCTGCATCTCCTCAGTGGTGTCAGGAGGAGAACCAGTCTGTCCCTAAGCTGCACTGTGGCTGAGCACAGGCTTAGCCCTTGAGGACACCAAGCCCAGCTGAGATTGGGCCTCACAGAGTCAAAGAGAAGTCAGTCGGGTGAGCCTGGGCTCAGCATCATGTTTGAAGGTGGCAAACTCAGGTGCCTGTGGCAGCCAGGCAGGTAGCACAAGCGAGTAGTGTGAGCTGGAAAAGACAGGAAGTGAGTGGCGAAGGCCTGGTGTCCAAGGGGCTGAGGCATGCCCCAGCTAGAGGGAACAGATGCCAGGCCAGCTCTCTGTCCCAAGTGGGAGCAGGGGGGCAAGGCAGGCCTTCCCCTTGTCCGATAAGAACAGATCACTTGGAGCTTCATCAAAAAAATATAGCCCAGCTGGCCTTGAACTTGTTAGGTAACCAGGGATGAACCTCCTGCCTCTACTGACCTGTGCTGGGATTACAAACATGCACCATTCTCACCCAGTTTACATGGTATAGGGACTCAAACCCAGGGCTTGATGAATGGCGAGCACTATACAACTGAGTTATGGCCCAGCCTCAAAAATCTAATTTTTGTTTTTATTTTTGAATTAATTAATTTTTTTTATGTATGAGTGTTATATCTACATGTGTGTAAATGCACCCATGTTGTGCAGTACCTGTGGAGAACGGAAGAGGGTGTTGGATCCACTGGAACCGGAGTTACGGGATGGTTGTTAGCCACCATGTGGGTGCTGAGATTCGAACCCAGTTCTTCTGCAAGAACAGCCAGTGCTCTTAACTGCTGCACTGTCTCCAGCCCCCACATCTTTTTTTTTTTTTATATTGGAAACTATTTTTGTTGTTTTTGTGAGACAGGCCACATGCTGAGCTGGGGCAGTCAGAGCTGGGGAAGGCTTGGAGAGCAACATAGCCAGGTGAATGGAAGCACGTTTTCTCCTCAGGTAGAACTGCATACTTTATCACAGATGGACATAAGTTGAGGTATCCCCAAGGGCAGGCTTGAAAGACAACCTTGCTTCAAAGCTCCCATTTTTGTTGGGTTGAGGGCAGTTGGGAGTCCACGGCCTGGAACTGGTTGCAGGGAGCCTGAGGCCTTAGGATGCTTCCTGGCAAGGCATGTGGGGTAATTCCTCAGCTCTGTTCTCCAGTCTAAGTGTATGCTAATGTCGGACAGAGCTAGAAGATGTGTCAAGAGCAGAATAGGAAAAAATAAAGTGGGTTCTCCATTCAGGCTGCTCAGTTTAGGACATAATCACAAGAGAAGAGGACACTCAGGAGGATCAGGTGAGGTCCACCCTAGCTTAGGACCTGGGAGCATGCTACTGAAGCACATTGAGAGCCCAGCCCACTCCTAGGCTGGGAATACAGAGCAAGAGGCTGTGAATCTCAAAAAAAAAAAAAAAGGCTGGAGAGATAGCCTAGCGGTTAAGAGCGCCAACCGCTCTTACAGAGGACGCCGGTTCGATCCCCAGCACCCACATGGCGGCTAAGAACTGTCTGAAACTCCAATTCCAGGAGAACTCCAGTTCCAGGGGAATCCGATACCCTCTTCTGACCTCCGCGGCGTTGCACGACACGGGTGCACAAACTTGCATGCAGACAGTACATTCATACACATACAGAAATAAATAAAATTAATAAAAAAATTTTTTTAAAAAGGGGGGGTCAGATTTTAGGTGTATGAGGCCAGGATCATGCCAAGACCTCCCAGATTTGCTTAGGCTAGACTGGCTGCTGGAAACCTTTCCATAATCTGATTTTTGGACTGGGCAGGTTAGGGCCACCTTTCCCAAGGCTCAGCCCCTCTATTCTGAGCCCCTGCAGCTGACACCTCCTTTCCCCCACTTCTTATAGTCCCCTTGCTGAGGATCCAGGAGATCTGGTGCAGGCCAGCAGTGGGGTATCAGGCTCTCTAGTCTTGGCCATAGCTATCCCCTCTGAGCCTTGGTTTCCCATGTGCAGAGCACAGATGTTGGCCCAGGTGCACTCAGGACCCTTGCTGGCATTTATTTGCTTTAGGCCTCTCAGGCTGTTGTGAAATGCATGGGGTTTAAGTCCCTGACTGTGCTTGCCCTGCAGGAGTCCCGTCTGCATCTTGCTCTGTGAATTTTCCTGGCATCCCCCTGAGAATGGGTACTGAGTTCTGTGAAGTTACCTGTAAGTACAATTGGCCAGGGGTCTGCTCCAGGTGAGTGTTACGGTTAGAACCTGCCTGGTGGGGGTGGTAGCTGTAAGTACAGTTGGCCAGGGGTCTGCTCCAGGTGAGTGTTACCGTTAGAACCTGCCTGGTGGGGGTGGTAGTGGAGAATGACCTGGGCTTGGGGAAGGAGGAGCTGGCACCCTAGGGCAATCTGCATTTCCAGCCTTGCTGGAGGAAGGTTTGATTTCTAGGGGCAAGTGGAGGTGGGCCCAGGTCAGGAGCAGGAGTCCAAGGTCACCTTGTGGGTGTCTGGGGAGGTGTTTCTGCTTATCTGTTTCCTCCCCTAGCCTCACCCTCTTATTTTATTTTATTATTTTTTTAACGATCATCAATGGCAAGTGGCAGTTGCAGCAAAGCAAGACCAAGAGCCGGCTTCACGCTCAGGAGAGAATGCTACGCCGGCTTCACGCTCAGGAGAGAATGCTACGTCGTCTCCTCCTCGTGGGCCTCTCCCTCTTTTAATCCAGCTCAGATCTCCACCTCTCTCTCACTCCAGTACGTGTGTCTCTCTTGGTCTGTCTCTGCAGGACCTATTGGGAAAGGGGCAACAGGGGCCCATTTGGCCTGAGCCTTATACATATAAAGGATGAAAATGCAGGCTTTCCTAATTATAGCTAAAAAAAAAAGTACGGATGCTCATATTTTGGAGTTAAATGCCTGATTTTCCTTTCTGTTAAAAGCTACTGGTATCCTCACAAAAATGGAGCTGGTATCTTTTTAGCATAGTCCTGTCTGAGGGTCCTTAGATCCTAGGGCTGCACGAAGTGGCCAATGCTTCCCACTGGAGCCGGCAGGGGTCGCTCTCAGACAAGCCCTGAAGGGGCGGGGCAGAAGCATGGAGAGGGCGTGGTTTCGGAGCCAGTCGACCAACAAAAGCTGGGGCGCGTGGTCTCGGAATCAGTCACTTCCTGGGCTCCCGCGACCTTACCTGCTCCGCGTTCAGTCCGCCGCGCGCCTCTGTTCCGAGTTCCCCGCCGCTATGCTGGCGCTGCGCTGCGGCCCCCGCCTGCTCGGCGTGCTGTCCGGCCCGCGCTCCGCGCCGCTGCTCCTCTCCGGGGTCCGTGCCTGTAGCAGCAGCAGCGGCAGTGGTGGAGCCCGCGACTCGAGCTCCTCCTCCCGGAATCCGCTCGTATACTTGGATGTGGGCGCCGACGGGCAACCGCTCGGCCGCGTGGTGCTGGAGGTGAGGCCCCTGGGCAGGACAAGGCCGGCCTGGGCGTAGAGGACTATCGTGGCGCGGGTGTGGACCCCGGCCCGGCGCTGTGCCTAGCACTCGGGGTGACCTTGGGCCTCCCACAACCGGACTTTGGGCCTCAGTTTCCCCGACTCTGAGGAAGACATCAGCTTGGTCTGTTCTAGCCGCTCTCTTCCGAACCGTGGGGTGTGGATTCCAGAGGGGGCCTGGACTGGAGGAAAAGGTCAAGGTCAGATCGCACAGGGTGACAGTCTGCTGCCTGGCCAGGGCCGAGACAAGGTTTCCGACGGCCTCTGGCCTGAGGCTGGACCTGAGCTTTAGTGGGTATCGTGGGGAGAGGCCCGGGCTTGGGAGGCAGGTGGTGGCCATTCCTCATGTGGTGTCCTGATCTCTATGCCGAGTGGTCTCTGGACCCGCCCCCAGTGCCCGTCTTCGTGCCTGGCGCTGGGGAAGGGAGGCTGGAAGGTAGTTTGGGGCGGCCCGCCTCCTTTCTGGGCAGAACGCCGGGCACACAGGCACAGCGGGATGGCCCTCATGCCACCGGGAGCTCAACTCCATCCGCTCCCGGCCCCTGTTGGTTTCTTTAGGCCCCTGGGGAAAAAAAAAAGTCATGGTAACAAGGGAAGCCCTAGTGTGACCTTGAAGCTGCCCCACTTTGAACAAAGGGGCCAGTTAGTGTTGACTGACCGGTGTAGGGGAACTGGTGTGTTTGTTTGTTTGTGTTTTAATGGAAAATAGCACCATCTTGGTCCTCATTTGATGAAGATGGAAGCTGGCTTGCATGGGACTGAACCATTTACCTGCCCCATGCTGTGAGCTGGTTTCCTATCATCATTCAGGAGCTTAAACCAGTTCCTCATACTTTAGGTCCCATGTCTAGTGCTTAGGGACACAGCTGTCAATTCTGCCCAGGAAGTGGGCCCTGAGGTAGCACTGGTCTCTTATGATAGTCAACCCAGGCTGTGTCCGACAAGCCTTGGGTTTAGTTAGGAAGCAGCTGCCAGGGCTGATAGCTGCTTGGGCTGCCTCTCTCCCCACCCCCACCCCAGGGTGCACCATCACAGGGGTGAAGTTCTCTCTCAGGCTCCCCTGGTCACCGTGGGTATGAGTGGTGAGGAGGCCCCTTCCTAGACCTGGACTGACCATCTCTCTTCCCTCCTTACAGCTGAAAGCAGATGTTGTGCCAAAGACAGCCGGTAAGGCAGAGGTGGGAAGTGGACAGGAGTGGTGGGCGTGGGGCTGGAGTCAGGATTCAGCAACTATGACCACATGGGAGTTCACGGGAAGCTCAGCTGCCCGGTGCCCTAGGCGGCCTTCTCTCTGGCCCTGGGTGTCAGCTCTTCCCACCAGTCTGGCAGTACCTGGATGCTTCAGGACCAGGGGAGGTCCCATGTAAATTCCCAGAGGCAGCTTCCTCCCTCTGTTGCCCCCTGGGCACGGGGCTGGGCTTCTGCTCTGTTATCCTGGCTGGCGCAGCCCGGAACTTGTTTGGTCACAGTGTTTGGTAATGGGGTTAAGGCAGGAAAGTTGACTTGGCTTGGTCACACAGTGATCAGGAGTGGACCCAGCTCACCTGGGGAATTGGTCAGGAAGAGGCTGGCTGGTGTGGTACCAAAGTGGGGGGGACCTGCTTTTAACCTTCCTCTCCCTTCAGAGAACTTCAGAGCTCTGTGCACTGGTGAGAAGGGTTTCGGCTACAAAGGCTCCACCTTCCACAGGGTGATCCCAGCTTTCATGTGCCAGGTAACAGTAATGTAGCCTCTGGGTCTGGGTCCTCCGCTGTGAGTGGCGGTGGCTGTGCAGCTGCCCAGGGAGGGCTTAGGAACATTGATAAGCAAGTGGGGGCATGGTGTGGAGAAGATAGGGCAGAGGACTGCCAGGGCTAGACTTTTTGAAAGACCACTAGAGTCAGACAGTCTTGGATCTTGTCACCCTACATGCCCCTGAGCACTGGGCTTGGGAAGGGAGGAGACAGAGAAGGAAAAGATGGAGAAGTCAGGAGTGCACATGCCCAGACTTAGAGATGCCTTTGCCAGTGGAGGGCATTTCCCTGGTTAAATGAACACATTCTGTAGTTATTTGTTCTTCCTGTTTTTCAAGCGTGAAAGCATTGTCACAGCAGGTTTGGGGACAAATGTCAGCAGTGAGGAATTCCTGGAGACTCAAGGTCAGCGGATAATGTCCTGGGGCCAGGAGAGCCTAGAGTCACAGGCAGGGTGTCCCGGCCTCTCTCTTCTGCCCAGACTTTTCCCTTTTCCTCCACCCTGACCACGTGGCAGTGCATTAGGGCTGGGCCTGCTCACTCTGTAGTTCCTGGTTATGCATTGGATGTGACAGAGTGAAGGGAGGAGTAGTCAGGGCTGTGGAAGTAGCTGGACTCTTTCTGGGGCTGGTATATGACGTGAGAACTGAGGTAGACATCCAGAGTTGGAAAGGGACCTGCAGATTGAAAGATCTTTATGCAGTTTGGAGTGGTGACCCCTTATGGCACAGGCAGGTCCCAAGGACACCTTGTCACCTGCAGATGCTTTAGCTGGACTCAGCAGGTCATGCCTCTCACCTGAGGATCCTGTCCCAGGAAAACCACAGTGTGCTCATGGCCGGCAATGGGGCACATTTACAGCCGCCAGGCTTTTCTGGACAAGAACCTCATGGAGGTCCTACCTAGGCTATTTAGACCTTGGGCAGGCCCTCAGGAAGGGGTTCCATCCTGGTGGGCCCTGTCCTGTGTGTGCAAAGCTCAGAACCTTTGGGCTTGGTGAGGGTGATTGCAGAGCAGGGAGAGGACTCAGCCTGGGCAACTGGTCTCCAGCCCCGCCCTAGGAACAGGGCCCCAGGTCACCTGCAGGTGATCTTGTCAGAGCTGTGGGCTGAAACTCAGGGATACTAAGAAATTTCTCAGGATAGATCATTTGAGGATTACTGAAAAACTTGCCCAGAATAAGAACTTTATTGTTCAGAAACCAGAGTTGTTATTATGGCATCAGATCTATAAGCCTGGTTTTCATCCCAGGCCTAATCACTGGATGGTTATTGGTCCCTTTGCATAAGGGTGGGTCTCATGCGGGTTGGAGGCTGCCCCCCACCAGTCCTCTGCCCACTCTGTGTGGTGACCACTCACAGCATGTTCTGTTCACAGGCTGGTGACTTCACCAACCACAATGGCACAGGAGGGAAGTCCATCTATGGAAGCCGCTTTCCCGACGAGAACTTCACACTGAAGCACGTTGGGCCAGGTGCGTGGGACCCTCTCTAGCGCTCGCTGCAGCTTCATCCTGACTACACGACCACACTTGGCTCCCTTGGGACGCTGTGGTCTGTAGTTACCCAATATCCCTCCTGCGCCTTCCTTCCTTCCTTCACCAGCTGGGTTTCTCTAGCACATTCTCATTCTGAGTTCTGTTTAGAAACCGGACTTGTCACTGTGATCCTGGAACCTGGGAGGCTGGGGCAGGAGAATCAGGAGGTTGAGGTCAGCTGGGCCACACAGCAAGGTTAACCTGGGCTACCTAAGAGACACTGTCTCAACAACAAAACCAGACAGTTTTCCCTATGGGAAATTGATTGGGGAGCCTTTAAGTGGAACCCAGGGTGGATGTGGGAAAGTCTAGAGGTCAGGTGTGGGGTGCTGCTCACTCAGCTCCATCACTGAGAGCATCCTCAAGGATGTCCCATTGAGAACTAGCAGACAAGCTCTGCTTGGATGTTGGCCCTCGTTCCCACAGAGCTAGGCTCTGCCAACTTAAGTGGCTCACCTCTGCCTCTCCTTGTCCTGTAGGCATCCTGTCTATGGCCAATGCAGGCCCCAACACCAACGGCTCCCAGTTCTTCATCTGCACCATAAAGACAGAGTGGTGAGTAGTTCCACACTCTGGGCTCTCTGGGAACAGGGCTGGAGGAGGTTTGTGCACACTCAGGAGAGCAGTGTGCAGCTAGAGCATCTGCCCTGGGTCAGTGCCCGCCTTCTCGCCGTGTCTGTGAGTTAGTGAAAGGGTCGAGGGACACTTGGGGCTGTTCTACGACTATGTCATCCTAATATTCCTTTTGGTGCTGCCTGATGAAATTTGTTGCGTGTTACACATGCACACACACACACACACACACACACAGAGCAGAGAAAGGTTCCTTTACCCCACATTGGGAAATGCAGCTGTAAGTGGCCTCACAGTGGCCTGAGGAGAAGCCAGTTCATTTGCTTTAACCTGACATTTCCCTGGCTCATCTCCACCACAGGATGGGCATGGAAAATGGTGGCTATCACAACTTTTTCTCACGCTCCATTCACACAGACTGCAGAGGGCTCCCAGCCTCTGGCAACCTTCTTTCCCACAGCCCCATGCTGTCCAGGAATGTCTTCCCTGGTAAAATTTCCCAGTTAAGTTTCTCTGGGCAGAGTCCCCAGACTCATAACCCTCAGGTACCTGGGCTTTAGGGACAGCCACTGACTAAGAACAAGACTTCATAAAGCCTGTCTCTGGGATTTTAGGGAAACCTAAGTGATAGGGTGAGATTTGCTGGCCTCTCCCTTCTAAGCCACAGGGGCCATCAGGTTTGGGCAAGTCGGTTCTCCGTCTTTGCACCTTAAGGGCTCTTACAGTTCTGCCCTTGGCCGTCCCCAGCCTTGGCTTTGCAGGAGCTGAGCTCAGTAAGGGCCTTTTACATTCTAGGAACTACCAAGAGCTGCTCAGTACTTCGTGCTTCTCGCACTTGTCTTGCTCTCAGTTCTTGGCTGTTACAGTAGCTCCGTTTGTACAGATGTCCTGCTTCCTCAGGACAGCTGTGTCCATCTTCTTCCTGGGCAGAATGAGAATAGCTCACTTGTCATAGGCAAGGTCACTCAGATTCAAGTTTCACAGCCAGGGCAAGGCCCAGGATAGCAAAACATGTCCTGGAAGCTGAACATTCTCTGGGGTGAAGTTGGGGCGCTCAGCAAGCTTGATCAAGCTTTAGTCTATGTCAGGGGATCCTTTTTGTATATGTCTTTGGTAAATCCACATCCAGGTGGCCGGGCTGCTGGGTGACGGGTTCTGCCCCCTTGTTTTCTCACGCTATTCACTCCTCACAGGCTGGATGGCAAGCATGTTGTGTTTGGCCACGTCAAAGAAGGCATGGATGTTGTGAAGAAAATAGAGTCTTTTGGCTCAAAGAGTGGAAAAACATCTAAGAAGATTGTCATCACAGACTGTGGCCAGTTGAGCTAACAACTGGATGGCCAGGGTGCTAGGATGGTAGCAGCCCACCCACGTGTTGCTTCACCCAGAGCCTCTGAACACAGGTGCCCTGAAGAGCTGTCTGTGCCCTTGTTCCCTACTGAGCATGAGGAAGGACGCCCAGGAGCACTGTCCTCAGCAGGACCAGGAGCCTGCTCCCTAATGTCCACCCTTTCTCTGGATCCTGTTTCTGGGCATCAGTGCAGCCACTGGGCCACACCCCCCAACAAGTGTTCCCTGTGGTTGGCCAGCCTTCATTCATGTGTGCCTTGGACACTGGCATTGCTGACGGGGAAGGATTCTGCCCTTTGCCTTGATCACTGGGGACAGCAGTTGCTATTTAATGTTGGCTTCTTCTTTGCAATAAGCTCCTAAGATTGGTAGAAATGAAGCTGTGACACTAACTGCACAGGCCATGCCCCCCGAGGCTTCTGAAACATTACTCAGGGCTTTTGTGAAAGTTCCCAAGACCAATGTCCTTCCCCCTGGTTACTGTGATTCCTGCTGGTTGACTGATGTCATTTCTGAGGAGAGCCTGTGGGGTGGAAGCAGTTGGACCTGGGAACAAACCTCTTGGGAGCTGGGCCTGCTCAATGTGAATTCCGTGTTGGGAAGGCATTTCCTGGTGGGCTTTGTCTTCTTTTTCTGTGTGTTGAATAAATCCAATCTATTAATGATATGTGTAAAATATTTCTGGAAAATTCTTTTTTTTTTGGGAAACTCATTTATGTTCACCTTAAATGTGTTAATAAATCCTATTTTCTATGAAACTGGTATCTGTTTGGAACCTTTTTTGTCTTTTAGACAGGGTCTCCCTGTAGCCCCAGCTGTCCTAGAACTCACTATGTAGACCAGGCTGACCTTGAACTCACAGAGATCCTCTGCCTCCCGAGTGCTGGGATTAAAGGCGTGCGCCACCATGCCTGGCTGGAGCCATTTTTTTTTTAAGACAGGTCTTGCCATGTACCATAGGCTAGCCTCAAGCTCTCAGTCCTTCTGCTTCAGCCTCCTGAACACTGGGACTATGGGCATGCACTGTCATGTCCAGCTGGAGAGAAGTTCTGTCGAGTTACCATGTGTAAGGTTCTATGCTGTCAACTGGTTTTCTGTTTTTGTTTACAGTGCTAGGCATGGAACCCAGGGCCTGTGCATGCAGGGTAAGCACTGTCTCTCTGGGCCACACCTTCAGCTCTGTGCTAAGAAGATTCATGTGGACCATCTCAGTTATCAGCCCAGAGACCCTCGAGAGCATCCGTGTAGCCATCTGTGCTGTAGAAATGAAGTGAGGCCCGGGTAGATGAATCTCAGCACCCACTACCTCCACCATGAGCACCACCTCCCTGTTGAGCCCTGATTCTGCTCCTCAGTGACCAAGTTTCAGTTTTCCTCAGCTGCATAGCTGTGCATAACTCTTTTGTGGTGGTAGGATTGGGTGTGACCCCTGTCAGGTGTGTGGCACTATGCCCGGCACGTCATAATGAGCACAGAGGTGTAACGAGCACAGCATTTCTCGTGCATCATCAGGTCCTTAGAGAGCCTCTCCTAAGCAAGGAGACGTGACCCTCTCACGGCAGGGGTGGACTTTACTGTCCTTGCTGGGCCACTGAAATCTGAAATGCTGGATGTCGCTGATTTCTAGGACAGGACTGAGAGGCTGCGAACAAGACTTTCCTTAGAGAAGGGATTTGGACTCTGGTTGGGGTGACTAATGCACTGATTCCACCTGGGATTCCTGAGTGGAATCAGTGAGCTCACAGGTGGGCCTCGTCCCTCTGAGGTCATGGTGATTGGATCCTGCTCTTCAGAGTTAGGGAGTTTCCATGAAGTCAGAGTTCAGCTATGTGGGGTGGGAGCTCGGCAAATGTGAGTTTGGGATTTTAAGAGCCTTGGGAGACCGCTGTAGAACAGGATGGGTGATGGTGTGGGCCTCGCCGTAGAACAGGATGGGCGATGGTGTGGGCCTCGCCGTAGAACAGGATGGGTGATGGTGTGGGCCTCGCTGTAGAACAGGATGGGTGATGGTGGGGCCCTGAGTCCCGTTCCACTCTGATGTTTTCCTACACTGGGGCTGTGAAGGGATTTCTTTTGAGAAGTAGGATCCAAGCCAAATGATATATGTAATGGCTCATACAGTCCAACACTTTACAGGTGAGTAAACTGAGTCCTGGGCAGTATTCTGATTGAGCAGATGGCACTGTCAGTCAATGGGCAGAGGGCGGAGCCCAGGGTTCTTGGCAGTACAGAATGCACAGGCTTTTAGCGATTGTCACCAAAGATTTAAGGTCATACAAGGCCCCAGCTGTTCTCTACCCTTTAAAAAAAAAATCTTTATTTTTAGACAAGGTCTCTAAGTTGCTCAAACTGGCCTTGAACTTGCTCTTAGCAGGCTTTGAGCTTCTGATTCCTTTGCCTTAGCTTCTTGAGCAGCTGAGATTATAGTTTTGTGCCTAATCCTTGTGTTTTAAACAATATACTGTAAAAAGTTAAGTGTTTTAATTTTTTTTTTTCCGTATGTGTATGAATGTATTGTCTGCATGCAGGTCTGTGCACCCGTGATGTGCAACACCGCGGAGGTCAGAAGAGGGTGTCGGACTCCCCTGGAACTGGAGTTCTCCTGGAATTGGAGTTTCAGACGGCTCGGCCGCCATGTGGGTGCTGGGGATCGAACCCGGGTCCTCTGCAAGAGCGGTCGGCGCTCTTAACCGCTAGGCCATCTCTCCAGCCCCCTAGTGTTTTAATTTTTTAAAATTAATTTTTTTTTGGTCTTTTTGAGACAGGGTCTCCCTGTAGCCCCAGCTGTCCTGGAACTTGCTCTGTAGACCAGGCTGGCCTTGAAATCACAGAAATCCACCTGCCTCTGCCTCCCAAGTGCTAGGATTAAAAGCATGCACCACCACGCCCAGCAAAATTAAATTTTTTAATGTAATGCACATGAGTGTATTGTCTGCATGTATGTAAATGCACCTGTGTTGTGCAGTATTCATGAAGGTCAGAAGAGGGCATCAGATTCTGGTAGAAATGGAGTTATGGATGGTTGTTAGCCACCATGTGGGTTCTGGAAATTGAACCCAGGTCCTCTGCAAGAGCAGCCACTGCTCTTAACTGTTGAGCCATCTCTCCAAGCCCCCAATAGTTAAGTGGTTTAAAATATCCATTTGCTTTAAAGCCATCTATTTACTTTTTCTATTTTTTGAGACAGGGTCTCCCTATAGCCCGAGCTGACCTGGAACTCACTTTGTAGCCCCAGCTGACCTGGAACTCGCCTTGAACTCACAGAGATCTGCCAGCCTCTGCCTCTTGAATGCTAGGATTAAAGGTCTGGGCCACCACGCCCAGTTACTTATTTTTATATATTTTTTTCTGATGTTCGAGACAGAACCCAGGGGCTTGGCCATGTTGGTAGGTGACCTGTACTGAGCTACACCACTGGCTAAGAGCAGAGCTGGGTTCTCAGGTCAGAGTGGGGCAGTTTTGCTTCTGGAGTTCCCTACTGACTGGGCCACTCCAGGTACAGTGACAAGCTTAAGGGACAGCCCCTTGGTGACTTGTGGAGTATGTTAATTTTTGAAGGGGTCTCAGATCCAGGGGGTGGGAGAGCTTGTGTTTCCTTCTCAATGAGGAAGAAGTGTATGTGTCTCTACCCAGCAGAATTTGGGAGTACAGCAAGCATGCAAGAAATTTCCAGAAACAGCTCTCTGGCAGCATAGACAGGGCTGTTCTCTGCCATTTTCCCTGCACCTACACAGAGTCCTAAGCCAGGCTTCCTTTCTCTGTGAGATCTTTTTTTTTTTTTAATGTGTATGAATGTACTGTTTGCATGTAGCTTTGTGCACCTGTGTCGTGCAATGCCACGGAGGTCAGAAGAGGGTGTTGGATGCCCCTGGAACTGGAATTTAAGACAGTTCTCAGCCGCCATGTGGGTGCTGGGGATGGAACCCGGGTTCTCTGCAAGAGCAGTCAGCACTCCTAACCACTAGGCCATCTCTCCAGCCCCTCTCTGTGAGATCTTAAGTAACACACAGGAAACCCTGGCTTGCTGCTGACCAGTGACCCCTCAGTACTTAATTATTCATGAAATGGTGAACACTGTGTGTATCCGAGGTGCCATCAGATGTGACCCCTTACATATTCAAAAATCCAAGGACTGTGCTAGCCTTTCAGAATGATGCCACTGAGGTGAAATTTGCATGCAATAAAATTCACTAATTTTTCCAAGCATGGTGGTGTATACCCTTAATCCTATCACTCAGGAGGCAGAAGCAGGTGGATCTCTGTGAGTTCAAGGCCAGGTAGGTCTATATAGTGAGTTCCAGGCCAGCCAGGGCTACATAGTGAGACCTGTTTCCAAAAAGCAAACAAAATTCACACTTCTTTTATTTTATTTTATTTTATTTATGTGTATGAATGTAATGTCTGCATGCAGGTTTGTGCACCCGTGTCGTGCAATGCTGCGGAGGTCAGAAGAGGGCATCAGATTCTCCTGAAACTGGAGTTAAGGGCGTGGTGGCGCACGCCTTTAATCCTAGCACTTGGGAGGCAGAGGCAGGCGGATCTTTGTGAGTTCAAGGCCAGCCTGGTCTACAGAGTGAGTTCCAGGACAGATGGGGCTACAGGGAGACCCTGTCTCAAAAAGACCAAAATAAAAAAAAATAAAAAAAAAAAAAAGATGGTTCTCAGCCTCCATGTGGGTGCTGGGGATTGAACACGGGTCCTCTGCAAGCGCAGTTGGTGCTCTTAACTGCTAGGTCATCTCTCCAGCCCCCAAATTCACACTTCTATATACCATCAGTGACCTTGTGAAACTGCATTACTGATTAACCACCACCAATTAAGACATAGAACATTGCCATCTGTTCCAATTTGCATCCTTTTGCTGTGATAAAATGCTGACAAAACAACTTGGGGAGGAGAGGGTTTATTTCAGCTTAGAAATTACAGGCCATCATTGAGGAAGCCAAGTCAGGAACCGAAGCAGAGACAATGGAGGAACACTGCTTCCTAACTTGCTTCCTGCCTCATGTTCAGCTTCTCTTCCTGTACAGACCAGACCCACCTGCCTAGAAATGGTAACTTCTACAGTGGGCTGAATCCTTTTCCATCAATTACCAATCAAGACAATGCTCCATAGATATACTGATGGGACAAACTGATGGAGGACATTCCTCAACTGAGGTTCCCTCTTCTCAGGTGACTGTAGTTTGTATCAAGTTGACAAAAAAACTAACCAGCACAATTGACCCATTGTCAACCTGACACACAAACACATCACTAAGCCATAACCTCTCCTTTCTTGTCTCCAAGATGCAACATCACTGCCATAATAACAACTACAGTACAGCTTTAAAAGTCCCACAGTCTTTAAAAATTCAAACTCTTTAAAAGTCCAATGTCTCTAGATTTGATGTGTAACATAATCTTGTACTATATATATATATATATATATATATAAAACAATAAAAAACATTTAAAAAAAGTTCAATGTCTCTTAACTGTGGACGCCTATAAAATAAAAAACAAGTTACATATTTTCTTATTCCAGAGAGCAGAGCCAGGGCATGATTACAGTCATCAAAGCAAAAACAAAATACAACAGTGTTTCAGTGTCCAATATTTGGGACTCACTCATGATCTGGGCTCCAAATGGCTCAGACAGGTCTACAGCACACAGCTTATCCTGTAGTGTCAGGTCACTCCTGTTTGGTGGTTATCCCACAATTCCAGCATTGCCAATATTCTGTGGTTTCTACTGGGAGTGAGGCTGCCCCTTCCCCAGTGGCCTCTCCTGACCTCTTAGGGTGCAAAGTGTCAGTTCCTCTCCATGACCCCTTCAGTCCTGGAGCTTTTGTGTCACCAAAACCAGTACCACATGAGAGACTTTCACACATTATCAAGTTCAGCTTCCCAGCCTGAGATATAGCCTTGACTCCCTCTGATCACAGCTTTGATGTGCTGACCCCAAGGAAATGCTTCCTACAAGATTTTTACCTCAATCACAGCTGATTTTTCAGTTTCAGCTAGCCAACATCCATTCTCCTAGTAAACCATAAAAATTTCACTGTCATAGATTCTTAATTCAAAATATCACACAAGGAGATCTCCTGAGCCCAGCGGCAGGAAGAGGGGGAGACAGATTTGAGATCTCCTGAGCCCAGCGGCAGGTGCCGGGGCGCGGGCTGAAGAGTCCCCCCCCCCGCCAACTGAGATTACGAAGAAGGATCTGAAGGAGGCAAGCAAAGCACGCCTTCAACACAGTAAAGAGGCATTTAGGACTCACNTTTGTTTTTTTTTGGTCTTTTCGAGACAGGGTCTCTCTGTAGCCTCAGCTGTCCTGGAACTCACTCTGTAGACCAGGCTGGCCTTGAACTCACAAAGATCCACCTGCCTCTGCCTCTGCCTCCCAAGTGCTAGGATTAAAGGTGTGCACCACCACGCCCGGTGAAACTGTTCCTTCTATCAACTGTCTTAGTCATGATGTTTCTTTACAGCAACAGAAAAGAAACCAATACACAGGGCTGGAGAGATGGCCTAGTGGTTAAGTGCGCTGATTGCTCTTGCAGAGGACTGGGTTTGATCCCCAGCACCCACATGGCAGCTGAGAACCGTCTTTAACTCCAGTTCCAGGGGAATCTGACACCCTCTTCTGACCTCCGTGGCATTACACAACACACGTGCACAAACCTACATGCAGACACTCCATTCATACACATAAAAAAAAAATAAAAATAAAAAAAATATGTGTAACACCATGCCAACTTCTTTGAAAAAAAAGAAAGAAAAGAAAGAAACTAATACAGAAGTTGATACCAGAGAGTGGGCTGTTGCTATACAGAACATGATCATGGTTTGTTTTTTTTGTTTTGTTTTGTTTTGTTTTTAGAGGAATGTGGAAGACTGTAAGTTTGGACTAGAAAGGCAGTTGAGTGCTGCAAGCCCAGTTTAACAGGCCCATCTAGTAGGAGCCTGGATGAAAGCAGTGCTGAGAACAAAGTAGTTTCAGAGGGAAGCAGGGGCTTACACAGCATCTGGGTTAAAAGTCATTTCTGTAATACTTTGGTATAGAATCTGACTGCCTACTACCCAAAGCCCAAGAATTTGCCTAAAGTTCAATTAAAAGGTAAAAATGGACTAATTTTTTTGGCAGAGGAAATTTCAAGGCAGCCTAACATTGAATCTGTGGCTTGGTTATTACTGAAAAATTTTATGCAAGTGTATACTGGGGCAGAAAGAAATGCGCAGTATATACTCTAGAGAGAAAGGGCCCTAGGGCCGGGCGTGATGGAGCATGCCTTTAATCCTAGCACTTGGGAGGCAGAGGCAGGCGGATCTTTGTGAGTTCAAGGCCATCCTGGTCTACAGAGTGAGTTCCAGGACAGCTGGGGCTACAGGGAGACCCTGTCTCAAAAAGACCAAAAAAAAAAAAAACAGAAAGAGCACTAGGAAGCTTAATGCTGTAACTAGGGCTGTCCTAGAAGAGAGGCTTTCATTGTTAAGGAATTAATACCATTAAGGAGAGGGTTCCTGCTATACACTGGAATAATGAGAGTGCCTTCCAGGAAAGACTCCACCTACCTAAGCTTCCATCCCGAGTGGGGAAAGTCTGAGGGGTTTTTTGCTCTGTGAAAACAAAAACATTCAAAACCTCTGAAGATGATACAGATGAAAGGGGCCAACATCCATCCCAAGCGGGCTGCTGAATCTGGCAGTGTCGTAATGGTACTGGCTTTATAGGTATGAGAGATGTAAGAATGAGGGGATTGTTGATTCTTCCTCCATGATTTCAGAAAGCCAGGCACTGGAGTCCCTGAGTAAGGAAGACCCCAGAGGCCAAGAGGCCCTAAGAGGCCATTGCGTGAAGCTGTAAGGGTAAAACCTGGGTTGCAATGGAGACCCAAGATGTTGGAGATGCCGTATCCTGAGACATGTGCCAAGGAAACTTGTATACAGGGAGTGGAAACAGTTCATGAGAGAGAGGCATATTACAGGCAGCAAAGCTGGAAGACCATCTTAGCCCTTTGGAATTAAAGACCTAGGCTTTGGACATGGAGCTACAGGATTTGGTGTTTGTTTTGCTGGGTTTTGGTCTTGTTTTGATCCAGTATTCCCTCTCTTGGGGAACTAAAATCTATATTCTGTGTCATTGTGTGTTGGAAGTAAGTGATTTGTCTTTTATTTTACAGATGATTACAGTTAAAGAGATTGCCTTGAGTCTCAGAAGAGACTTTGGAATTTTGAACAGTGTTGAGATGTTAAAGACTATGGGGACTTTTAAAGTTGAACTAAATGTATTTTGACATGGCTATAAGCCTATGTGGGCCAGGGAATATGGAATGTGGTGGTTTGAATGCTAAATATTCTCTCATAAGCTCCAGTATTTGAACACTTGGTATATGGTCCCCAGTTGGTGGCACTGTTAGGGGAGGTTGTGAAACCTTCAAGAGGTATGGCCTTGCAAAAGAAGCACATCACTGGGGGGGGTTTGAGATTTCATAATCTCATCTCATTTCCGGTGCGTGCTTGAAGATGTGAGTGCTCCGCTTTCTGCTCTGGGTTCTTCCTGCTACAGTGCTTCCCCTGCCATTACAGACTCTCCCTTTGGAATGGTAAGCCCAACCAAATTCTTCCTTCTCTAAGATGTCTTAGTTATAGTGTTTTATCACAACAACAGAAAAGTAACCAATGCACACAGTAATAGTCCTTGAGGGACTCTCAAACTTCTCTCTGAAACTTACAACCCAGGTCTCCATCATCTGCATTTCTCTAAATATTCGTAGCTTCCATGTTCCCACAACAGCTTATTAAGCTCTGATCATGTAATACTTTTTCCAGCCCAAAGTTCAAACACTTTAACAATCCTTCCCATCAGGCTCTGGCTCAACCCAGCGCTATCCCACTTTTTGGTACCAGTTTCTGTTCTAGTTTGCTTCTCTCCATTGCTATGATAAAACACCACAACCAAAGGGAACTTGGGGAGGAATGGGTTTGTTTTCATTTTATAGCTGACAGTTCATCACAGAGGGAAGTCAGGGTAAGAGCTCAGGGCAGGAACTGAAGCAGAGACCACGGAGGAGGAGCGGTGCTTGCTGGCTTGCTTCCTGGAGCTTGCTCAGCTACTTTTCTTTTATAGCCTAGGACCACCTGCCCAGGAATGGCACTGCCCATAGTGAGCTGGGCCCTCCTACATCAATTAGTGATCAAGAAACTCCTGCCTCACAGACATGCCCATAGGCCAATCGGATGTAAGCAAGCCCTCAGTTAGCTTCCCTTTTCCCAGAAGCTTTTATCTGGGCTTCTTCTCAGGCAGCTACTGCGTTCTGTTGCCACAGATGAACTTGGCCAGTTTTAGGACTTTGTGGAAATGGCATCAAACAGAATTCACATTTTTTTCAAAGCCAATTTTTATTGAAGCTTTGTGCACTTCATACAAAATTTCCAATCAAATCCAGACCCACTCCCCTTTCCTTGCCTCCCCCAACCCCACCAGAGCTCATGCATTCTGCCAAACATGTTTTTCATCTTTTTCTCAGTCTCTTAAAATTTTTGATGCAGAAGTTTACAGTTTTGAGCAGAAGTTCACCGTTTCAGTCAGTTCTTTGACCTAGTCTTTTTGTTGTTGTTGTTGTTGTTGTTCCTTCCAATTTGCATCTCCAAAATATGCACATATGCATGTCACATATATCTCAGAATTCACATTTTTGCACCTGGCTTCTCTAGCATACTGCATGTGAGAGTTTAACATACTTCTAGGTTCTTCAGAATTTTGTTCCATGGAAAAAAAAATTCCTGCAAATGGGCCAGGTGTGGTGGTGTATGCTTTTAATCCCAGCCCCTGGGAAGGAGAGGTAGGCAGATCTTTGTGAGATTGAGGCCAGCCTGGTCTACATAGCAAGTTCCAGGCCAGTTGGGACTACAGGGAGACCCTGTCTCAAAAAAAAGTGTAAATGTTTCCTAGTGTCATAAGACCCAAGGCCTGGAATCCTGGGGTCTGGGAAGTGTGCAGATCCCTGAGTTATACTTTGGAGTCTTCTGTTTAGATACCGGGTCCTGATCTGTTGCCCAAGCTTAATTTGAACTCCTGGACTCAAGCAAATGGCTAGGATTACAGATGCATACCATGGTACCCAGTAAAATGCTCTTTATTCTTTGAGGTTTTTTTTTTTTTTTTGTCTTTTTTTTGAGACAGGGTCTCCCTGTAGCCCCAGCTGTCCTGGAACTCACTCTGTAGACCAGGCTGGCCTTGAACTCACAAAGATCCACCTGCCTCTGCCTCCCAAGTGCTAGATTAAAGGCGTGTGCCACCACACCCGGCTCTTTGAGTTATTTATTTCGTTTTCATGTATGTGTATTATGGGAGCAGAGGTGAACGGAAAATCAAACCCAGGACATCATACAAGCATTCCACTACTGAGCTATAACTCAGCCCAGCTGGGGCCTAGTGAATGCAAAACTAAGTATGATTTAGCCCAGGATGCTAGGTTGGCTTGACATCAGAAAAACCAATGAATACAGCAAAGCATATTGTAATTATATATACCACATAATATTAGAATAAACCCCCAAAGTTACACGATTGATTAAGCACAGAAGAAACTTTTTTTTTTTTGGTCTCTTAGAGACAGGGTCTCCCTGTAGCCCCAGCTGTCCTGGAACTTGCTACCTCCTGCTTCTACCTCCTGAGTGCTGGGATTAAAGGCAGAAGAAACATTTTTTTGAAAGTAATTAGACATATTTAAAATTATTCTATCCGGGTGTGGTGGCACATGCCTTAATCCCAGCACTTGGGAGGCAAAGGCCGGCAGCTCTTCTGTGAGTTCAAGGCCAGGCCTGGTCTATCAGGTGGACCTCACAGGCCAGCTGGACTAAAGGAGACCTGTCTCAAATTACAACTAAAATAGGGGCGCTGAGAAGATGCGCTAGCGTTAAGAGCGCCACCACATCTTTACAGAGGACCCAGGCGTTCAGATCCGCCAGGCCGAGCCATCATGCACCACGGAGGCCGATGGTACCTCTGAAACTCCAGTTCCAGGAGAACTCCGTTCCAGGAGACTCCAGTCCACGGGGAATCCGAGACCTTTCTGACCTCCGCGCATTGCACAACAGGGTGTACAGACTTGCCTGCAGACAGAACATTATACACATACAGAAATGAATAAAATTTAAAAAATTAAAAAAAATACTAAAAATAAATACAAATAAAATAAAATTATTCTGTTCAAGATATTTATAGTGCTGCTATTCACTATATTAGTGCTGTTTTTCACTAACTCTTTTCTTTTTTAAAAATATTCTAATTACTTTATTCTATTTTTTTAACTAGGACCATTCTTTATTTTAATGAATGAAATTACCAAGTCAACTTATACATATAGGAAATTACCTATACAGTGACTTTTTTTAATGTTTAGGAATTAACAATTATATGGCATGGGGAGTTTCTTTTCTGGTCCTGTCTATTGGTGTTCTATGTGCTTCTTGTATTTGTATGGGATTGTCCTTTTTTCAAGTTTAGGGAGATTTTCTTCTATTATTCTTGTTGAAGATTGATCAATAACTGTTGTCCGGATTCTTTTCCTCTATCCCTATGATGCAGAGGTTGGTCTTTTTCATAGTGTCTCACATTGTCTGGTTGTTCACTTTGTGTTGTTGTTTGTTTTTAAATTTTCATGTCTTTTTCTTGACTTTCTAGTAGCTCTGTATTATCCTGCGGTCGATATTTTTTTTTTTAAACATCTTTATTTTTTTAATTTTATTTTTTGTATGTGTATGAATGTCACTGTCTGCATGTAGGTGGCACCGTGTGTGCAATTGCCGCGGAGGTCAGAAGAGGGTGTCGATTCCCTGGACTGCGTAGTTCTCCTGGAATTGGAGTTACGACTGTTCTCAGCAGCCATGTGGGTGCTGGGGATTAAACCCGGGTCCTCTGCAAGAGGCAGTCAGCAAGCTCTTAACCACTAGGTAATCTCTCCACAGCCCTAACTTTTTTTTTCCTTTTTTTTTCTATTCTTTTTTTTTTTTTTTTTTGTCTCTTTGAGACAAGGTCTTCCCTGGAGCCTCAGGCTGTCCTGGAACTCACTCTGTAGACCAGGTGGCCCTTGAACTCACAAGATCCGCCTGCCTTCTGCCTCCCAAGTGCTAGGATTAAAGGCGTGCGCCACCACGCCCGGTTTTTTTTCATTTTTTAACAATAAGTAATTAATTGGGGCTGGAGAGGATGCCTAGCGGTTAAGAGCACGCGACTGCTCTTGCAGAGGACTCGCGGTTCATCCCCAGCACCACATGGTGGCTAAAACTGTCTGTAACTCCATTCCAGGAGAATCCCGCAGGGGAATCTCGAGACCCTTCTGCACTCGCTGGCCATTGCACGACCACGGGTGCACCAAACCTACATGCAGACAGTCCGCTAACAACCCATACAAAAACAAAAACCAATATAAGTAAAATTTTTATTAAAAAAAAAAATCCTTCATGTAAAACCAATTTGCAAGCAGTTGTGTTCCAAACCCACACAGCCCATGGGTTCCACCATCCAGCTGGGGGGGTTTGTATGTTCAATCAAGTTGATTCAATAGCTGTCCAGACTTATTGCTTGCTGTTTCACCATTCGCCCCATCGCAGCCCTTACATTCTACCATGCCCCTCTTCCGCAGATTGTTCCCTAGGCTTAAAAAAAGGGCACAGGTGGACGAGAAACAAAACCCGTCTACTTTTCTGGAGCTTTGTCTTGGACTCTGGTCAATTCTGACCGTTTCTTTCTGGGCTGACTGTTTGTCCAGGAATAACCTTTCAATCCTACTAATGAAGCACAAGCAATTAGATTATAGGTATTTACACAGTACAAATTGCCGGCGTGGTTGGCCTCACGCCTTTTTTAGCACGTGGGAGGCAGAGGCAGGCAGATCTTTGTGAGTTCAAGGCCAGCCTGGTCTACAGAGTGGTTCCAGGACAGCTGGGGATAAGGGAGACCCTGTCTCGAAAGACCAAAATAAAATAAAAAAAATAAACATACTAAATTGTTATGGTAGGTTTCTTTGGTATAGGCACAGATGTTTGGATGGTATGTAATCCATGAATTATATTTTTTCTGTAAAAATGACAGGGTCTTACTGTGGCTTATAAACTCCTAACCATTCGAGGATGTAAGCTTGTGGCATCAGCCATGGGTTATTCCAATGGGAGAGCTAATCGCCATAAATTTGGGGAATATAGCATGAATTTGCTGCCATCGTCTGATAGTATGTTCCAGCAGTGAAGGTGTAGCTGGTGCTGCATGGAGGAGTCCCTTGCTTGACTCAAGGAGAACCTATATTTGGCTTTATGTGGGTTATGTGGCCTTTGGTAAAACACTATCTGGTATTCCAGAGACCAACTGACACTTGCAATGTGCAGTCTCAAATATCTTTCCCTTGCTTACGAATCAGGTCTTCGACAGCAGGTCCTTATTGAACTCTCCCTGCAGGTATCCCAGTTTAGAAGCAAGAAGGCTTTACCCTTTTGGAGTGTTGATCCCCTGGCCAATATCTCCTTGTAGAATAATCCATTGCTTAATATCAGAGCTCATCTTGTATAAATCTTTTGCCTTAAATGCACAGCTTAAGGAGTGCCCAGGAACCATCCTCCATAACATGATACGACTCGTACCCGCTCAACACGATAGCGAAGAGACTAATACACAGCATCCCCAGGTCTGCATGGCGTTGCAAATCCTTATTTCACGCGGCATCTCAATCCCTCATTCCGACTTTATCTCCGCCTCCTTTCCTCTCGCTCCCAAGTACACTTTCGGACACCACACATCATTCACTTTTCACCACAACGGTCTAATATATGATTTGCAGACTAGTGGTACTTATTAATAAATTATCCACCGCGATCATTCTGCTTCAACTTACATCTCCTTCGTGTTAATCTTGCTCTCTTTTATCTGGCACTAATTAGATCGTAGATCCTGAATCCAATCCGGATTTTCCCCTAGATCCCGCCATTTTGTACTTCTTCTCACCTTATGGGATCAACATTCGTCTGTATTTTTTCTATATTCGCCGGCACTGCTACCCCTAGCATTTGTTACCGCTCCAAGCATCAGTCTAGCGAGTATTCCGAAAGACCCACCTATCCTCGATCGTTAGTAATCTTGTTCTCAGCTGAGAATACACGTCTGAATCTAATTGGGCCCCTCACATTTCTTGCCATCCGTTGTTCTTCCATCGAGATGAATTCGCTTTTACTCTCTCCTAACACTTTCCCAAGTCTGTACTTGGTTTTCGTCCCTCTTGATTGTACAACTCAGCACAATCGAGAGCATCCCAGGTCGATAACCCATAGCCCCTTCAAGTTCTCCAAACTGCCCTGCTACTATTGAACATTCTTCGGCGACTTACCAAGAGAGGACTATTGTATAACGGCGTGTCCGCTAAGGGAAAAAATGACCCCCTAACCCATATACCGGATCGATAAGGCACCTCATATGGGTACTTACCGTCGATACACGCTAATCGATCACTCACCCACAGTGTCGGATATATAGAGAGCTTGAGCTAATATCCAGAAATTACGCCTAACCACTAATGTTTAACGGGCCGGTCTGGGTCACAGTTGATGCTAACATCGCATTCGATTGCCAGGGTTCATAGGCCAATAACGCATCACCCATTTCTCTTTTCTCCTCGGCCTTATACAAATGTGAAACGTCCCTGACCTTGTCGTACCATCCGGCGGCAAGCTCCTCTATCCGAGCCATTTCCCTTCCATTTTGGATATATTCCCCTCTCCCATCCCCTCTTCTTTACCACCCAATTTTCTCCCATCATCTTGAGACTTTGGTTCCGTATAGAGAATAATCCTTTTCACAGTTCCTATGTCTATAGTCAATTTAAAGAGGCAGTTTTACCAGTTTTATAAGAGCTACTTCCTATAACAGTTAGCTCCAATTTACAGTTGGAGAGGGACCTCATCATCATTATATTTCTCCTTGTTTTTTGTTTTGTTTGTTTTTGTCTTTTGAGATAGGGGTCTCCCTATCTCAAACAAATCTCCCTGTAGCCCCAGCTGTCCATGGAAACACTATTGTAGGACCAGGGCTGCCTTTGAACCACAGAGATCCACCTGCCTCTGCCCTCCCAAAGTGCTGGGATTACAGGAATGTGCCCACACAACCAGAGGTCTGATATTCTTTTTATGCTTATTTCCATTCTGGTTCTGAGGCTTTTCCCATCCTTTGATGCATTTGATTGGATGAATGTTCAATTCCTTTTAAATTTATCCTGTTGATTTCTTTTTTTTTTTTTACATAAAAATTTAAATTTTTTTATTGTATTTATTTATATTTTTAACAAATCTTAAGACCCGTGTTCCCGCTCATTCCCCCACCCCGTCAGAGCTCGTGCATTCTGCCAAACATGCTTTCCATCTCTTAGTCTTTCTCAATATTTTCCATGGGGACGTTGACTGTTTTGAGCAGAAGTTCACTGTTTCAGTCAGTTCTTTGATGCAGTATTTTCTGTTGTTGTTGTTGTTTCCAAAATGCATTATGTCCAACTGCTTTGTACAGAAGCTCAGGGGGCCCTACACAAGAAATACTTACAACTGGGTAATTGGCACTAGCATCCAGATCCTGTGATTTCTTTAGATTTTCCACTTCCCTCTGGAGCCTGTCATTTTCATCTTGTAGCTCCTTGGTTCATTGGTCATTTTCTTTTTTCACTTCAGCCTGGGATCTTTTCACCATGTCCACTTTCTTCTAGAGTTTGTTATTTTCTCCCTTTAGTTCTTTCCAACGTTTGTCATCTCCCTCTAGGTCCTTGTTGAGTTTTTCAATCTCTCCCCTTAGTTCTTTCCACCATTTGCCATCATCTCCCTCTAGGTCCTTCTTGAGTTTTTCATTCTTCCCCCTTAGTTCTCTAATTTCTTTGACTATGTCTACAGTTCTTCTTCTAAGGTCAGTATCTTGGTTTCCTTCCTTGGAGATCTCGTTGTAGAGATCTTCTGTAGGGTTGGTAGAGTTTGGTGTGGACTTATTATGAGCTTCTCCCATGTTGTTTTTTCTTTGTGTCTTTGGCATGTGGATTTGTTTGTTTGTTAGAAGAAACGTTTTTTAAAAAATACAAAGTGGGGCTGGAGAGATGGCCTAGTGGTTAGGAGCGCCAACGGTCCTGCAGAGGACCTGGGTTCGATCCCCAGCACCCACATGGCGGCTGAGAACCATCTGTAACTCCAATTCCAGGAGAACTCCGGTTCCAGGGGAATCTGACGCCCTCTTCTGACCTCCGCGGCATTGCACGACATGGGTGCACAAACCTACATGCAGACAGTACATTCATACACATAAAAAAGAAATACAAAGTGGAGCTGGACGTGGTGGCACACGCTTGTAATCCCAGCACTCAGGAGGCAGAGGCAGCCGGATCTCTGTGAGTTCAAGGCCAGCCTGGTCTGTGGAGTGAGCTCCAGGCCAGCTGGGACTAAAGGGAGACCTATCTCAAAAAGACAAAAAAAATGAAGTGGGGCTGGAGAGATGACAGTGGTTAAGAGTGCTTATTGCTCTTCCAGAGGATCTGTTTGCTTCCCAGCACCCACACCAGGTGACTCAGAACCAGCTATAACTGCCAATGCAGGGGGATCTGATGCCCGTGGCCTCTGTGGGCACCTGCACTCATACACATACCCACATATATGTACACAGGCATACACATAGTTTAAAAAATAACAAATGGGGTGGAAAGACAGCTCAGTGGTTAACAGCACTTGCTGCTACTGCAGGGGACCTGGGTTCAGTTCCCAGCACCCATGTAGTGACTCACAATCATCTGTAAATCCAGTTCCAGGGAATCCAATGCCCTCTTCTGGCCTCAGTGGGTATCAGACATGCATGTGGTACACTTTATTTATGCAGGTGAAACATTAATGCACATAAAATAGAAATACATTAAAAATAAATCTTTTTGACAAAGATTTATTTTTTATTTATTTTTGTCTTTTTGAGACAGGGCCTTCCTGTAGCCCCAGCTGTCCTGGAACTCTCTATGTAAATCAGGCTGGCCTTGAACTCACAGAGATCTGTCTGCCTATGCCTCCTGAGTGCTGGGATTAAAGGCATGTGCCACCACACTGGGGGGAAAAAAAAGATTTATTTTTATTATTTTATTTTATATGTATAAGTGTTTTCCCTGCATGTCTGTATGTGCATGCCTAGCATTGGTGGAGGCCAGAAACTAGATTCCCTGGTACTGGAGTTAAGGACAGTGTGAACTGCTATGGAGTTCTAGGAATTGAACCCAGTTCCTCTCTAAGAACAGTGCATGCTGCTAACCACTCAGCAATCTCTCCAGCCTCTAAAAAAATAAGTCTTAAAAAACCTACAAGGGGGACATAGTACCAAATTGCCTTCTAAAGATTTGTCTTTCTACTCATAGACTACTGCAGTTTTTACCCCTCATCAGAGAAGCTTCTTTATTCAATGGATGGTGGTTAAATGAGACCCACGACTGGTCCAAGGACAGAGAATAAATGATGGTGGAAAGCTCATTCCTAACGGGGCATCTTTCTTTCACCCCCACCACCCCAAGGCTGGGAAAACACAGTAGAAGATGGGGCAGAAAGATTGTAAGAGCCAGAGCTGAGGGAGGGGAAATGGAGAAATACAACATCCTCCTGTGATTAAAAAAAGAAAACCGAAGCTGACAAGATGCTTTTTAGGGGGTAAAGCTTCTTGTCACCAATACTGATGATTTCAGTTTGATCCCTGAGAGCCACATGGTGGAAGGGACTTCTTCAAGTTGTCCTATTCTCATGTCCTCCATGCGTGTACTATGTGACATGAATGTGCACGCACATGAATATATACACAATAGATGATTGACAAGTGAAGAAAAAAAAGAAAATGATACATAAATTGCCAGTTAGCACGTGAAAAGACACTAGACAGCTAGTCATCACATGAAAAGTCACTAGATATGAATGAAGCCAGGTGTGGTGTGCACACCTTTAGTCCCAGTACTTGGGAGACAGAGGCATGGAAATCTCTGTAAGGTCGAGGTCAGCCTGGTCTACAGAAGGAGTTCCAGGCCAGCCAGCCACACAATGAGACCCTGTGTCAAAGAAATGAGCAAATAAAACCCACAATGAGATGCTACTTCATGCCTACTAGGATGAGTACTATAAAAAGATAATAAGTGTTTTCAAGGGAGTGGAGAAGTTCTAACCTATATGCAGTGATAGAATACAACACCGTCCGGCTGCTTTGAAAGACAGCCTGACAGTTGGTCAGGTGATGAAACGGTCACCATGTGACCCAGTAGTTGCATTCCTAAATATATACCCTAGAGAAATGAAAATACATATCCATAAAAACCCTCTGTATGTTTTTTTACCCTGTGTATGTTTATAACCATTATTAGCAATAGCCTAATGACTTAAATATCCATCAGTGGGCAAAGGAACATATAAAATGTGATATATCTACACAATGGCACAAGAATGAAATACTGACGATGATTACCTGGATAAACGTTGAAACATTCTGTGATGGTTAATCCTGGGTGTCAACTTGACTGGACTAAGGAACAAATAAGAGAAAAGGGTCTTCTGATTGGACCACCTCAACCCGGATGGCCCACCCCAAATGTGGGTGTTACCTTCTGCTGGCAGGCAGTATTTAAGGCCACAGCAGCGGGAGCTGGTCCCTTTTTTTCCTCCTGCGGCTTGCTTCTCTCATCTGGTGAGTTTGTCTTGCTGCTGTGATCAACCTTTCGGATCCCAGCGTGTACTGAGACTGGCAGATCTCCTGGAATCCATTCGGGCCTTCAGCACTAGACTGGGACTCCTGAGACATCCAGCCTTGCGGACTGAGCAGTTCCCTGGATTCCCGGCCTCTCCAGTTCGGCGCTACTGTTGAGCTCCGTCACGTGAGCAAATCAATAAATTGTATATAGTTATATATATTCATCCTGTTGCTTCTGTTTCTTTAGAGAACCCTGACTAATACAGATTTTGGTACCAGAAGTGGTTCTAGAGAAACAGAATTGAAAGGATGAATTTCTTTAGTGGGCTTGGTAGCCTCTGGAGCCAGCTCTCCAACCCAATGAAGCCTAGAGTTACTGAAGGCTCTCCTGGTGGCATGAAGAGGAATGATAATCCTTGGTGCAGACTATTTGATCTAATTATGAAGATAGATCCATTTGACTCACCTAACTCACCTCTTGTGAGAAGCAAGGAATTTAGCGACTCTATATATAAAACGTTCGAGAAATTGCAGAAAAATCAGGAAAATAATGATGTTGCCTTGTTGCTCCTAGCATGTCTGGATAAACTGTTAGACGAAAATATGGAGCTCGGTGATAAAAATGACCAGCTCCGGATTCGAAACAACAGTTTAAAGGTTTCCAAGTGTGCTCTGGAAGAGAATCTTCTCTCCAGCAGCCAAAGAGCTAAAGCAGCAGAAAATCAAGCTGGAGCCCTTATTATACGGTTGGCTGATTTACAACGCAAATTTAATTCCCAGCCACGAAAAGTGTCAGCAGTTAAAGTGAGAGCACTGGTGGGGAAAGGGTGGAACCCTGAAACTTGGGATGGAGATGTGTGGGAGAACTATGATGATGAGGATTTTGAACCCTCGGATTCTGAGGGATTTTCTTTATCTGAGGAATTAACCTCCCCACCCTCAGCAGAGAATCCACACCCTGCAGATCCCTCCTCCCCACCCTTGCCTGAGGAAATTAATCCCCCCCTCCCAGTGGGAGCTGATGTCCCTCAGGGCCCAACAATTGTTGCCTCTAGACCTATAACCAGATTGAAGTCTAAGCAAGCCCCTCAAGGTGAGATAGAAAGTGTGGTCCACGAGGAGGTGCGATATACTACTAAAGAAATTAATGAGTTTGCTGATTCGTTCCGGCAGAAGCCTAAGGAATATGTGTGGGAATGGATTTTAAGGGTGTGGGATAATGGTGGAAGGAATATAAAATTGGATCATACTGAGTTTATCGATATGAGCCCACTGAGTAGAGATTCTAGGTTTAACATGGAAGCTCGAGCAGTTAAAAAAGGTGTTAAAAGTTTATTTGAATGGTTGGCTGATGTATTTATTAAAACATGGCCTACTAACAGCGAGTTAGAGATGCCTGATATTCCTTGGCTTAGTATTGATGAAGGGATTGTGAGGGTCAGGCAGATGGGCATGCTCGAGTGGATTCGAAGTGTAAAACCACATTCTCCACAATATGAGGACCCAGAGGACATGCCACTCACTGAATTTATAAGATGGAAAGTACTGAGAGAGACACCAGAACATTTGAAGAGCTTTGTTTTTGCTCTATTTCTTATGCCAGATCTTACAGTTAGAGAAGTTGTGGCTCGTTTGCATAAATTAAATGTACACGTAGTAGGTCTAACAGGACCTCAGGGTAGGCGTCAGGTGGCAGCACTGAATCGCAGAAGGCCAGATGAGCGTAGTTACAGTAATTATCATAATGGGTGGCAAAGGCAAAACAATACCTATAATGGCATGACCCGAAATGATCTTTGGAACTGGCTAATTAATCATGGTGTTCCCAGGAACCAAATACATAAGAAGCCTACTAAGTTTTTATTTGATCTGTATAAGCAGAAAAGCTCTAGAACGAATGACAGGAAGTCAACATTTGATTTTAGGAGTAGCGAATCCCGCCCAGTTGACCGGTTTCCAGACTTGAGACAGTTCACAGACCCAGAACCCCTTGAATGAAGGGGTGGCCGGGTTCCAGTGAGGAAGGACCTTGTCACAATACCAAAGAGTTATGCTGTTTGCCTTCCTCCTGTCCTTCCCCAGAGGGACCTGAGGCCTTTTACTAGGGTAACTGTACACTGGGGAAAAGGAAATAATCAGACTTTTCGAGGCCTATTGGATACTGGTTCTGAGTTGACACTGATCCCAGGAGACCCTAAAAAGCATTGTGGCCCTCCGGTTAAAGTAGGGGCCTATGGAGGTCAGGTGATAAATGGAGTTTTGGCTGAAGTCCGACTCACGGTGGGCCCAGTGGGTCCCAGAACGCATCCCGTAGTTATTTCCCCAGTCCCAGAATGTATAATTGGGATAGATATAATTAGAAATTGGCAGAATCCCCACATTGGTTCCCTGATCTGTGGAGTGAGGGCTATTATGGTTGGAAAGGCCAAATGGAAACCATTGGTGTTGCCTCTACCAGGGAAAATAGTGAACCAAAAACAGTATCGTATCCCTGGAGGGATTGCGGAGATTAATGCCACTATCAAGGATTTGAAAGATGCAGGGGTGGTGATTCCTACCACATCTCCATTTAACTCTCCAATTTGGCCTGTGCAAAAGACAGATGGATCATGGAGAATGACAGTTGACTATCGAAAACTCAACCAAGTAGTGACACCAATTGCAGCCGCTGTACCAGATGTGGTGTCCTTACTCGAGCAGATTAATATGTCTCCTGGTACCTGGTATGCAGCTATTGATCTGGCCAATGCTTTTTTCTCAATACCGGTTCATAAGGACCACCAGAAGCAATTTGCTTTCAGCTGGCAAGGCCAACAGTATACCTTTACTGTCTTACCTCAGGGGTATGTTAACTCTCCAGCGTTGTGCCATAACTTAGTTAGAAGGGATCTTGATCGCCTGACTCTTCCACAAAATATCACACTGGTCCACTATATTGATGATGTTATGTTGATTGGACCCAGTGAACAGGAGGTAGCAGCTAGCCTAGACTTGTTGGTAAAGCATATGCGCATGAGAGGATGGGAAATAAATCCAACTAAAATTCAAGGGCCATCTACCTCGGTGAAGTTTCTAGGAGTTCAGTGGTGTGGAGCATGCAGAGACATTCCTTCTAAGGTAAAGAATAAGTTGTTGCACCTGGCCCCTCCCTCCACCAAGAAAGAAGCACAACGTCTGGTGGGTCTTTTTGGATTCTGGAGGCAGCACATTCCTCATCTGGGTGTGTTACTACGACCCATATATCAGGTGACTCGTAAGGCAGCAAACTTTGAGTGGGGCTTGGAACAGGAAAAGGCTCTTCAACAGGTCCAGGCTGCGGTGCAGGCTGCTCTGCCCCTAGGGCCATATGATCCAGCAGACCCAATGGTGCTTGAGGTATCAGTGGCAGATAGAGATGCTGTCTGGAGTCTGTGGCAGGCTCCCATAGGGGAATCACAGCGGAGGCCCTTGGGATTTTGGAGCAAGGCTCTACCTTCATCTGCAAACAACTATTCTCCTTTTGAGAGACAGCTCTTAGCCTGCTATTGGGCCTTAGTGGAAACTGAACGTTTGACAATGGGCCACCAAGTCACCATGCGACCTGAGCTGCCCATCATGAGCTGGGTGTTATCTGACCCACCAGACCATAAAGTAGGACGTGCACAGCAACAGTCCATTGTCAAATGGAAGTGGTACATACGGGACAGGGCCCGGGCAGGCCCTGAGGGCACAAGCAAGCTACATGAAGAAGTTGCCCAAATGCCTATGGTTCCCACTCCTGTTACAATGTCTCCTGGGCTTAAGCATGCACCTATGGCTTCATGGGGTTTGCCCTATGATCAGTTGACTGAGGAAGAGAAGACTAGGGCCTGGTTTACTGATGGTTCTGCACGCTATGCAGGCACCACCCAGAGGTGGACAGCTGCAGCATTACAGCCAATTTCTGAAACAACCCTAAAGGACACTGGTGAAGGAAAGTCTTCACAGTGGGCAGAACTTCGGGCAGTGCACATGGTTGTGCATTTTGCCTGGAAGGAGAAATGGCCAGAGGTTCGATTATATACTGATTCATGGGCTGTAGCCAATGGTTTGGCTGGATGGTCAGGGACTTGGAAGGAGCATGACTGGAAAATTGGTGAGAAAGACATTTGGGGAAGAAGTATGTGGATAGAGCTCTCTGAATGGTCAAAGGATGTGAAGATACTTGTGTCTCATGTAAATGCTCATCAAAAGGTGATCTCAGCAGAGGATGAGTTTAATAATCAAGTAGATCGGATGACTCGTTCTGTGGATTGTCAGCCTCTTTCTCCAGCTATCCCTGTTGTTGCTCAATGGGCCCATGAACAAAGTGGTCATGGTGGCAGAGATGGAGGTTATGCATGGGCTCAACAGCATGGACTCCCACTCACTAAGGCTGATCTGGCTACAGCTGCTGCCGAGTGCCAGATTTGCCAACAGCAGAGACCAACATTGAGCCCCCGATATGGTGCTATTCCCCGGGGTGACCAGCCAGCAACCTGGTGGCAGGTTGACTACATTGGACCACTTCCATCATGGAGGGGACAGCGTTTTGTTCTTACAGGAATAGATACTTATTCTGGTTATGGATTTGCCTTTCCTGCACGTAATGCTTCTGCCAAAACTACCATCCAGGGACTTACGGAATGCCTTATCCACCGTCATGGTATTCCTCACAGCATTGCTTCTGACCAAGGAACTCACTTCACAGCCAAAGAAGTGCGACTGTGGGCCCATGGTCATGGTATCCACTGGTCTTACCATGTTCCCCACCACCCAGAAGCAGCTGGCTTGATAGAACGATGGAATGGCCTCTTGAAGACACAGTTACAGCGCCAATTAGGTAGCAATACCCTGGAGGGCTGGGGCAAGGTTCTCCAGCAAGCAGTATATGCTTTGAATCAGCGTCCACTATATGGTACTGTTTCTCCTATAGCCAGAATTCATGGGTCCAGGAACCAAGGGGTGGAAGTGGGAATGATTCCACTCACTATCACCCCTAGTGACCCAGTAGGAAAATTTTTGCTTCCTGTACCCACGACCTTGCGTTCTGCTGGTCTAGACGTTTTGGCTCCAATGGGGGGAGTGCTTTTGCCAGGAGATACAGCAAACGTTCTATTGAACTGGAAGCTAAGACTTCCCCCTGGCCACTTCGGGCTTCTACTGCCTTTAAGCCAACAGGCTAAGGAAGGAATAACAGTAGTAGGAGGAGTGATTGATCCAGACTACCATGGGGAAATTGGACTTTTTCTCCACAATGGGGGCAAGGAAGATTATGTCTGGAAGGCAGGAGATGCTGTAGGGCGCCTTCTGGTGCTACCATGTCCTATGATTAAGGTCAATGGGAAACTCCAACAACCCAAACCAGACAGGACAATAAATGGCCCAGACCCTTCAGGGATGAAGGTATGGGTCACTCCTCCAGGGAAAGAGCCAAGACCTGCAGAGGTGCTTGCTGATGGCGGAGGAAATACAGAATGGGTAGTAGAAGAAGGTAGTCATAAATATCAGCTGAAGCCACGGGACCAGTTGCAGAAACGTGGATTATAATAGATATTAACCTTCGTCCTATTTGGTTAAGAATGTGCTTGTTTATATATGTATATATATATATGTATATATGTATGTATATTAAGTGGATACTTGTGTTCCCTTTTGAATGTGCAACTGAGATATGTGTTAAGTGTTGTCATATTTAGGTTATTAGATACTGAAGGACTAAGTTCTTCTCAAGGACATTACCACCTACTCTAAGATATAATGCTTTGCTATTGCACATGAGATACTTATAACATGTTAGGAGAGGCTATTTATTGGGTGTCAAGTTGACAAGGGGTGGACCTGTGATGGTTAATCCTGGGTGTCAACTTGACTGGACTAAGGAACAAATAAGAGAAAAGGGTCTTCTGATTGGACCACCTCAACCCGGATGGCCCACCCCAAATGTGGGTGTTACCTTCTGCCGGCAGGCAGTATTTAAGGCCACAGCAGCGGGAGCTGGTCCCTTTTTTTCCTCCTGTGGCTTGCTTCTCTCATCTGGTGAGTTTGTCTTGCTGCTGTGATCAGCCTTTCAGATCCCAGCGTGTACTGAGACCGGCAGATCTCCTGGAATCCATTCGGGCCTTCAGCACTAGACTGGGACTCCTGAGACATCCAGCCTTGCGGACTGCGCGGTTCCCTGGATTCCCGGCCTCTCCAGTTCGGCGCTACTGTTGAGCTCTGTCACGTGAGCAAATCAATAAATTGTATATAGTTATATATACTCATCCTGTTGCTTCTGTTTCTTTAGAGAACCCTGACTAATACACATTCTAAGTGAAACTACTTCATTCTGTATGATTTCTTTCATAGGAAATGTCCAGGATAGGGAAATCCACAGTGGCATAAAGTAGATTAGTGGGTGTCAGAAATGGAAGGGACCACTGGGGGTGTGTCAGTGGGTGATAACTGAAGTGTATGTGACTTCTTTTCTTTCAGACAGGGTCTCCTTGTAGCCTCAGCTGGCCTGGAACTCACTATGTAGACCAGGCTGGTATCCCTCATCTGTGGATGCTAGTGCCAATTACCTAGTTGTAAGTATTTCTTGTGTATGGCCCCCTGAGCTTTTGTCCAAAGCAGTTGGGAGTGATGCATATTGGAAACACCACCACCACCACCACCACCAACAGAAAGGACTGCATCAAACAACTGACTGAAACAGTGAACTTCTGCTCAAAACAGTCAACTTCTTCATGGAGAATATTGAGAAAGACTGAGAAAGAGATGAAAAGCATGTTTGGCAGAATAAATGAGCTCTGGTGGGGTGGGAGAATGGAGGGGGACACGGGTCTAAATTTGTTAAAGAAATAAAAATAAATTTATGTGAAAAAAATAAATAAATAATAAATTTATTAAAAAAAATCTCTATTAGCAGAGCTAGAGAGATGGCCTAGCAGTTAAGAGTGCTGACCGCTCTTGCAGAGGACTGGGGTTCGATCTCCAGCACCCACATGGTGGCTGAGAACCGTCTGAAACTCTAATTCCAGGAGAACTCTGGTTCCAGGGGAATCCGACACCCTCATCTGACCTCCGCGGCATTGCACGACATGGGTGCACAAACCTACATGCAGACAGTACATTCATACACATACAGAAATACATAAATAAAATTTAAAAAAGAAATCTCTATTAGCAGTCATAATCCTGTTGGTATGTAAGTTCTTTTCTCTGGGTTCCTTCTGTTCCTCTGGAAAATGTTAACATTTGACCTAATTATGAGTCTAGAGGGTGGCTGTGGGTGGGTCTTCAATGTCCCTTCACAAAACATCTGGCCCAGGTGAGCTTATCATGGTACTTTTAATTAGATTTTTTTTTAAATTTTTGAGACAGGGTTTCCCTGTAGTTCCAGCTGTCCTGGAACTTGCTATGTAGACCAGGCTGGCCTTGAACTTGCAGAGATCCGCCTGCCTCTGCCTCCCAAGTGCTAGGATTAAAGGTGTTCACCACCATGCTTGGCTTATTATTTTATTTTATGTGTATATGTGCAGGCCTGAATTATCTATGTGCTCCATGTATGTGCAGGTGCTCTTAGAAGCCAGAGAGTGTGTTGGAGATGGAACTGGAGTTATAAGAGGTTGTAGACCACCCCGATGTGGGTGACCCAGGTCCTCTGCAAGAGCAATGCTCTTAAATGCCGAGCCATCTCTCCAGCTCCAGTTACCATGGTATTTTTACACAAAGCAGTCAGTTCTCCTCAGACACAGATGGGGAAGCTGGTTCTACTGCAAGGGAGGAAGAGTTATTTGAGGGCTGAACTTGGTTTTATGTGTCCCCGTTCCAAATGTCAGGATCTCATCCTTATGCCCTTTCACACAAAAAATCTGATGAGACAGGAAATTCAAGTTATATTGTGGTTCTGCAACCCACACAATTAAGTTTGGTATCATTTTAAGTGATATCTGACCCACTGTGTACAAGAAATGAGAGTTTTTGTTATGGAAGACTTCAGGTCCTGTCTATAACTTATGGTCAGAGTCAAAGGGCTTATGTGTTTGTTTGTTTTTTCTGGTAAGCAATCAAGCATCCTCAGAGGAATCCACCCCCTCATAGTCTTCCTGGTCATCGCTTTTGTCATATGATCAAGTGCTACAGTCACCTGGCATCTCAAGCCACATCCTCTCATCACTTAATCACAAGCGACAACGTGATTGATGATGATGTCATGTCGCTGTGCCCTGCATTGCTAGCATACCACTTCCTGCGGGCAGATAGTCCTGCTCTGTCTCCAACTCCAAAGCCACAGTCAAACAAATCCCTAGAGCTGTTCTGGGTGTTGGTTCTATAGGTCAGGACCCAAACAGGAGATGGAAACCACACAGTAATTTGAACAAGGAAAGCAGTATCTGAGGAGAAAAGAGATTGCTGAAGCCCTTCCCCAGGGTCCTCTGTTGATAGACTATCCATCAAAGGAATATAGTCAGCGATTAGACAAATGAGACAGGTCTATGTGTTGAGGACAGGTGATGAAGACAAGGAGGTTACAGAAGAGCTGTAGGGAGCTTTCTTTTTATGCCGAACAGGGACCACTCGGCCCTGCTAAGGGGAACACAGTGTCCACTTTTCGAACACCGTGGGGAGCTGACCCCTCGGCACAGAGGCCAGTTGGCTACTTCCCGTATCCTGGCCTGGATGATACTTTCTTTTTTTTATTTTATTTTATTTCGAGACAGGGTCTCCCTGTAGTCCCAGCTGTCCTAGAACTCACTCTGTAGACCAGGCTGGCCTTGAACTCACAAAGATCTGCCTGCCTCTGCCTCCCAGGTGCTAGGACTAAAGGTGTGCGCCACCACGCCTTCTGGATGATACTTTCTTTTTTTGGGGGGGGTATTTTTGAGACAGGGTCTCCCTTTAGTCCCAGCTATCCTGGAGCTCGCTCTGTAGACCAGGCTGGCCTCAAACTCATAGAGATCCACCTGCCTCTGCCTCCCAAGTGCTAGGATTAAAGGCGACTGCCACCATGCCCAGCTTGGATGATACTTTCAACTCAGGCCCTTAGCCTGGACCCACGAGACACATGTTCCGCTCTTGGCCGTGGCTTCTCACTTGCCCAGAGCCTGGACAGGAATTTCAGGCTAATGGCCGATCACCTCCCTACAGCCAATACCCACTCACAACACCAGCAACCCAGATTGGTGATCCGCAAAGGAATCTCTTTCCAACCCACTGGCCACCGGAACAAAATGCAGGCCTACCTTAGCCTGTATGTGCGCAATAAGTAATAAAAATAGCGGCCAGGAATTCCGTGATGATGTTACTATGAAATTCAAATTTACTCCTTGCTACAGCCTGCTTTTATAAAATAAATAACGTCAGTTCCCAGAGCCAATCATAAGCCTCCCAATTCCGCGCCACTGCACACCTTGCCCCACCCAGCATCACGCACCTAGGCCATGCTGCTTGCTTCTCCTTGGAGGCGGGGCCAGACCCTCAGTCAGGCTGTGCTAGTTGGAAAGCCAGCCTGGAATTCAAACTGGCTTTCCTACAAAGAGCAAACAAGTACAGCCTGTTAGCATACACTCGCACGACCACACATACAGTAAGAAAAAACAACATGGATGGACAAAGCCAAACTCCAGATAGCATTGGTCTGTGAGAGAAGTCGGACTACTGGAGATATTCCCATCTTTCTGTGTTGTTTCCACATCACATCGTGCATACATTGTTTTCATAATCAAGGGAAAAAAACACAATGTTACCATCTAGCATTTTTAACAAGCACAAATGCATGAGGCCAGGGGAGACCAAGGCTCATGTGGGATTTTGAAGAATGAAGAAAACCCCCTTTGTCTCATACAGATTAGGTTTGCCTGCTAGCGTGGGGTTGAAGCTCTCACATTCAGCCACCAGAGGACAGCAGAGAGCCATCTGCTCCTTGCAGAAGGAGCGCGTTTCCTCCCTCCCAGTAGGCAGGGCAAACTCCTGGCCTGGCTAGTGTGTAGAAGGACAGCACCTGGTTTGAAGTCTCCATGACATGCTGGGCAAGGGTCCTTTGTCACAACCCAGCTGGGAAACAGGCAGAAGCCCCGAAGAATGGAATTAAATTAACAGGGTATGTGCCTGGGTGAAGGGGGGGGGGTGTTGTCAATAGCCTGGGGTCAAGGAGAGCTTTCTTCCCTGGGAAAGAAACTGCCTGCCAGTGGTTAGGGTAAAGGGAGGTTTCAGAGCTCATGGGTCAGGCTGAGTAAGGGGAGGAGGCAGAGGCTGTGATCGTGGGGGCCATTTAAAGGTCTTCGAGGCCCAGACAGCGTGTCCATCTCAAAGGTCAGCACTCTTGAGCATGCCTGGCATGTGAAATGCTTTGTGTCTTTTCTATTTTAATCTTGACTGTGACCCGTAGTGAGGCAGGTGAGTATCATTCCTGTTTATAAGGGAGGAACCAGGCCAGAAGAGGTCCAGTCTTCTGATTCAAGCTTTTGTCTGCTGAAGGAAGTTAGCAAATGTTACAGGCCTGGACTTACAGGGGAAGACTTGTCACCTCATGGGTGGTGGGAGCTGGGTGTGATGGGGTGGGGAGTGGCCAATGAATGTCCAGAATGGGCTGTGTGCAGATGTTGGGAAGATGGTACAGAGGAGTGGTACCTCAGCTTTCAGGGCACCCACAGGAAATAAAAAATGCCTTCACTCTTGGTCCAAGATGGAGTGTGGAGTTTAATGGCATTAGTTCCGGATCCTGGAGGTTGTGGGGCTGAACAGGGACAGGAGGAGAAGTGTGTCCAGGACAAGAAGGCACAGGTGCCCACTGTACTGTCTCACTGGACACAATGGATACAGGGCCATCTGCCCCTGGGAACATGTCAAGGGCAGACATGGTAGGAGGATTAAGTGTGCCTCTTGGGGTCTGGGCCTGGGCGGTGGCTCCCACACAGGTCTCTGATCATTGATCAGGGAGAGGGGCCGGGCCGGGGCATGGCAGGGAAGAACAGGGCATGGGGGCAGGAGAAGCCCCACTGACTACAGAGCTGTCTGGGAGGGAGGCAACAGGACGCAGCCACCAGACCTGGGAGTTGCTGTTCCCTAGAGGTAGCGATGGGGTGGGAACGGCTCTGAGAGGTTATGGAGCGGGGCCCTGTCAGTGCTTCAGCCTCACTCAGTTTCAGCTTCCACATCTGTAAGATGTGGCTCACCGAGACCACACTCACAAGGACCAGCTCAGTATCTGGCATGTCCCTCCACACCCCTTCTGTCACCTTGAACCCACCTTGGCCTGGCTTCCCTTGGAGCTCACTTCTGCCCACATGTGGGAATGCAGAGGCAGAGTCACCAGCCCTCCTCAGAGTCACTGCTGTTTGCCAGTCTTTTTTCTTTAAATTTAATTAAATTTTTTTTTTTTTGTCTTTTTGAGATGGGGTCTCCCTGTAGCCCCAGCTGGCCTAGAACTCACTATGTAGACCAGGCTGGCCTTGAACTCACAGAGATCTGCCTGCCTCTGCCTCCTGAGTGCTAGGATTAAAGGCATGTGCCCCCCCCCCCTTAAAGATGGTTCTTAGCCGCCATGTGGGTGCTGGGGATCAAACCCAGGTCCTCTGCAAGAGCAGTTGGTGCTCTTAACCACTGAGCCATCTCTCCAGCCCTGAATTTGATTAAATTTTAATTTTTTTTATGTGTATGAGTGTATTGTCTGTTTTACCACATGTGTGCAGTGCCTGTGACGGCCAGAAGAGGGCGTCATATCCCCTGGAACTGTAGTTACAGGCTGTTGTTAGCTACCATGTGGGTGCTGGAAACTGACAGAGTCCTCTGTGAGAGCAGCCAGTGCTCTTAGCTGCTGAGCCATCTCTCGAGCCCCACCAGGCTCTTTTCATTGCTTTCTACCCTCAAATTCCAGATTCATTGAAAGCAAGCCCAGGAGTTATCTCAGTTTACGCATGACAGTCTAGTATCCAGGACATTTTTACATGACCCCAGTGGCATTATCGCAAGTTGCAAAACAGAATTCCTTTAGCTGTAGAATATGAGGAGCCTTCTACTTGCTGTACTAGACCCAGGGCTGGAGCCTGGCTTTTGTCCCTTTGTTGGTTAGTCTTTGTCAACTTGACACAAACTAGAGTCATTTGGGAACAGTGACTCTCAAAGGCAGACTCTCCTCCATCAGACTGGCTTGTGGGCATGTCTCTGGAGCATTTTCTTGATTGCTCACTGACGTAAATGTCCAGAGCACTGTGGGCAATACCATCTCTAGGCAGGCTGGCCTAGGCTGTATAAGACAGGTAGCTGAGGGGCTGGAGAGGTGGCTCAGTGGTTGAGAGCACTGACTGCTCTTGTAGAGGACCCGGGTTCAATTCCCAGCACCCACATGGCAGCTAAGAATCGTCTTTGGCTCCAGTTCCAGGGGAATCCAACGCCCTCTCTGACCTCTGCGGCATTGCACGACACGGATGCACAGACCTACATGCAGACAGTACACTCATGCACATAAAAAATAAATAAATAAATAAATATTAAAATAAAAAAAGAAAGGTGACTGAGCTGGGCACATTGGTACATGTCTTTAATTCTAGCACTCAGGAGAGGCAGGCAGAGATCCGTGTTTTTGTTTTTTTTTAATGTTCAATGCTTTCTCTTTTTTTGATTTTTAAAAAATGTTTAATCTTTATTTATTCTTGTATGTGTATGAATGTACTGTCTGCATGTAGGTTTGTGCACCTGTGCAATGCCATGGAGGTCAGAAGAGGGTGTCGGATTCCCCTGGAACTGGAGTCAAAGATGGTTCTCAGCTGCCATGTGGGTGCTGGGGATCGAACCCGGATCCTCTGCAAGAGCAGTCAGCACTCTTAACCACTAGGCTATCTCTCTGGCCCTTCCATTATATATTATATATTACCTGTACAACAAAATAAAAGGGGCCAGAAAGATGATGCAGTGTGTAAAGGTGCCTCCCACCAACCCGAGTTTGGTCTCTGGGACCTATGTGGTAGAGAGAGAACCAACTCTTGCAGGCTGTCTTCTGATCTCCACAGGAGTGTAGACACATGTACACACACAAATATGTCAGTAAATGTAATTTTAAAAAGGAAAATCAATAAAACCTTTGAATCAATGATTTATTACAGTAAAATAATTTTTCTCCACTTTGTGTAGCCAGATTAATTTCCTTCCCTATTTCTGCTGCTGCTGGTGGTCTTTTAACAATACGGACACCTTCAGGACAAATGACTTTTTTCCTAGCCTCGAAACCAAAAAGTTAATCTTTGCTTTAATGTAGACAAACCCTCTTATGACATGCCATATGACCTTAAAATCTCATGAACTTTCCTTGCCCTGAACCCAAAATAATATATGAATGTGTATATGTATGCTGGAAATGGTGCTTATTTCATTGAAAACAGGGGAATTGGGAATATCCATCTATGGTTGACTGTGTATATTGATCTAAATCAGTAGGGATCAGACAAGGCAAAATTCTTTGATAAGGGCCCAACTTTTATTTCCCCATTTCATGCTGGACATATGGCTTCAATACAAGGAAAGAGCTAGGCCTCGTTTGAGAGAACAGTTCCAAGAGAATTCTGAAGGAACAGATTCTCAGCAGTTAGGGTCCCTTTGGCTTTAAAATGGCTCCTAAGAGTCAGGTTGTTTTTTAGTCAAGTGTAACTGTAATGTGGCATTCTGTAGTAAATGCTGCATTTCCTGTAAACAATATAGAGGCTGCCAGTGCATGGGAGGGCGACACTGATATTTACTGTGGTGACTTCCCCCGTGTCTCTTCCCAGAGCCTATGGAATAGTGTTCTACTGAGCCACAGAGGACACACAGAATAGCTGGAGGGCAAACATGTGAAGGGCAACATCATGCCCTCCTGAACTTCGTCATATGCTTTGTGTGTTTTCCAAAGAAAACAAGGTAGTCCTTATTTGAAATGAATAAATGCTAGTTGAAATCTTTGAATTGTGGAGTTTGTATCCACTTGAATTAACTGGCTATTTAACATGTAGCTAATTTTTTAAAAGATTTATTTTTATCATTTTAATTATGTGTATGTATGTGGAGGAACCTGCAGAGGCCAGAAGGGGGGATCGGGTCTCTAGGAGCTGGAGTTACAAATCGTTGTGAACTGTTTATGCAGATGTTGGGAATATTATAAACGAACCATTTTTTTTTCTTGTAAGGGTAATATATGTTTAGAAACTCAGCCAGCAGTGAACGCAGCCGGAGGCCAGAAGACAGCCAAGCAGAGACAGAAGCTGGCTTTTGCTAACGTTTTCTAATTGATACATATGAGAAAGCTGCAAATTACAATGATGTGGCCATGGTCACATTCAATATTTATTTATTTATTTATTTATTTATTTATTTATTTATTTTCTTATTTTGGTCTTTTTGAGAAAGGGTCTCCTTGTAGTGCCACCTGGCCTGGAACTTGATATGTAGACCAGGCTAACCTTTTACTCACAGAGATTTGCCTGCCTCTGCCTCCCAAGTGCTGGGATTAAAGGTGTGCACCACCACGCCCATTCTACAATGATTCTTTCCTTGCTCACTTAACCCTATGCTATGCTTTTGTATCAACAGAATTTTGTTGTTGATTTGGCATTCCTGGGCTCAAGTCCTCTTGGCTATGATGTGTTAACCATTTAGTGAACTGCAGAGTTTGATTTGTTGATATGTATGGCTTTAGGGGGGGAGGTGACTTTGCAACTTTTTTTTTTTTTATCTTTTCGAGACAGGGTCTCCCTGTAGCCCCAGTTGTCCTGGAACTCACTCTGTAGACCAGGCTGGCCTCTGCCTTGAACCCACAAGTTCTGTCTCGTCTCTCTCCAGAGGTGCTATGCTCCAGCAATCCTGTGCAACGAACCTATTTTTTTTTTTTTGAGACAGGTGTCTCCCTGTAGCCCCTAAGTCTGGCCTGACAGCTCTCTATCGTACGACCTAGGTTGGCCCCTTGAACTCACAGAGATCTCCTGCCCTCCCTTCCTCCCCCACCGCCAGTGCTGGGATTATAAGGCGTGCCCCATGCCTGCCAGCACCGTTGTTGACTTCTTTGTAGCAGTTCCCTTGAACCATGACGGAGCTGGAGAGATGCTCGCCGGTAAAGAGGCCTGATTGCTCTTGCAGAGGCCCCGGGTTCATTCCCAGCACCCACATGGGCTACAGAACCTCTGCACTTAACTCAGTTCCAGGGGAATCGAGCCTTTCTGACCTCTGGGCATTGCTTCACAGGTGCACAACCTACATGCAGACAGTACCTCATACACAAAAAATAATATAAAATAATTTTTTAAAGATTATTTTTACTTATGTGCATATGTGTGTCTGGGTGTGTTTAGGTGTGAGTAGGTACCAGAGGAGGGTGGCATCAGATCCCCTGGAAACTGAGTTACAGGTGGTTGTCAGCCACCTGATATGGTGCTGGAAACCAAACTTGGGTCTTCTGGAAGAGCACCACATACTCTTAATAGTCTTAAGCACGGATGCCTTCTCCCCAACCCTACTTTGCATCTCGTTGTGGTTGTTGTTGTTGTTGTTGTGTTTGAGACAGGGTCTCTCCTGTTGGCCCCAGCTGGCATAGAATTCACTATGTAGACCAAGCTGACCTTGAACTCAAAGATCTGCCCTGTCCTCTCTGAATTCCCAGGTGCTGGGATTAAAGGCACCCCGGAAGAGGGGGTATGGTAGAAGTAAGGGTTGCATTGGGGTGAATTGTGAAACAACAGCAATATAAACTGGACGCTTATTGTGATCAACAATGAACTTGATCAAACATACAAGCCCCCCACTGGATAGTGGGGATCTGGGCTGTATAAGTTTGGGGCATAGCTGCTTGCAAATTGGGTTTTACATGAAGGACACTTGTAATTATTACGTAATTACGTATTTTAAAAAAAAAAGAAGTTAAGCCGGGCGTGGTGGCACCGCCTTTAATCCTAGGCACTTGGGAGGCAGAGGCAGTGAGATCTTGTGAGTTCAAGGCCAGAACCTGGTCTCCGAAGAGTGAGCTCCGGACAGCTGGGGCTACGGAGACCCTGTCTTGTTGAGACCAAAAAATAAAAAAATAAAAGAGTAAAAAATAAAAAAAGCGTGTGACAAAAAAAAAATAAAAAGAAAAAAGAATAAATAAGGAATGTGAGTACCAGGCCCAGCTTGACTTTGCAACTTTTTTTTTCAAAGCCAATTTTTATTGAAGCTCTGGGCATTTCATAACAAAATTTCAAAATCAACAAATCTAGACCCATGCCTCCCTCCCTGCCCCACACCCAACCAGAGCTCATGCCTTCTGCCAAACATGATTTTCATCTTTTTTCTCATTCTCTTCTCAAAAATTCTCAAAGCAGAAGTTTCCACTGTTTTAGTCAGTCTTTTGACCCAGTTTTTTTGTTGTTGTTAATATTCCTTCCAATATGCATAACTCTAAAATATGCTAGATTGGCATGCCACATATATAGTAGGTTTTAGCATCTTCAGCTTTTTTTTTTCCTTTGTTAGGCTGAAAGTGTCATGTTTGAAGTCTCCATCTTGGCAAGCCCACCCACCATCAGATGCGGCCCTTGTGTTCCACATTGGGGGGGTTTTTTCACTTCCCGTGGTCACCAAATGAGTCCAGTAAGCACACGTCCCGTCTTGATATTCCTATAATACTGGTCGCTGTGATACAGCCTGGGGAGTCCAATAATGGCATTCTGTACTCTGAGGAGGCTGAAACCCCCATAGTAGCTCAGTGCACAAGTTGGATATCTCCAGCAGTCCCCATCTGGCACTGAAGGTTTGGAGGATTCGTGGAGAGACATGATACTTTCAGTCCATAGAGGAAGGTTGAAAAAGCTGTCTCATGTATTTGAAGATGGCAAAAGCAGTGGCAGCCAACAGAGTAGCTGCCGTGCCCATAAGACAGGCAAGGCAAAACAACTGTGCCTTTTTTTTTTTTTTTTTTAAACTTTTTGTCTTTTTACTAAGATCTATAGAAGTTTTAAATAATACCTAAAGTACACAATTTTCTCACGCAGACCTTACGATTTTTTATTTTTTTCTGGTTAGACTTTCCTTTTTGGATGTTTAAGGCCATGCGGCCCAGATTAACCAAGGTTTTTGTTTTCTCAAGGTCAGTTTAAGATCTGGTCCCTTAAGGGTCACTCCGGTGTTGTTTTTTTTTTTTTGGGGAGGGGGCTGGCTCCTTTGGCTTTTCATTTACCAGTTCTGTCCACTCGAGGACAAAGTCAGGTCTTGCTAGACCAGGCTTTCCTTTTTGAAGCATAAGCAGACTTTGCAACTCTTAAATCATAGTTTGTAGCATTTTGAAAATGGGGTTGTATGTGTGTGAGTCTATGCTTTATCAATGTCTTTTACTTTTCCTATGTGTGTGTAGAAGGGCATGTGGACAAAACCTGTCAGGGGGTGAGCTCCAGAAGCCCATCGGAATGCAGAGTCACCTAAGATCCACATTGCCCAAGAACCTGCAGTACCAGGCATAACCTTTGGCTATGCTAAAGCAGCCCACCACCAATTACACAGGAATCTTCCACCTCGCCCCTCACCCTTCTGGAAGCCAGAGTCCAGATTCCGACCCACCCCACTCCCACTGAATCCTGCTCCACTTCTCCATTAAAATTCCCAAGCCAGACGCCATTCTGTTCTTGGCTTGGCTTTCTCTTTCCCCTAAGCCTAGCCTCGCCTACCCTGAATTAAATTTTTCTCCGAAGAGCTTAGACCTTATGGCTTTTCATTCCATGGAGGAGCGCGCCGTAACCTTACATTCTGGTGCCGTGACTCGGATCACCTTTTTCCCGCCCCCCTGCCCCCTCGGAGTAGCTTCGAAGTAGCCCGGTAAGGGGGGGGGATAAGCAAAAGGAAAAGAAACAGGAGCAAGCCCAGATACCGAGCGCAGCCGACTACAACACCACACCCACCAGGCATTCGGCCGAAGGTACTCTCTCCTCTCCTTATCCTACCCTACTCTACTCCCGTGTGACTGTGCATGAGAGTTAAGGGTGCGTGTTATGGTTCCACAGTTCTCGGGCTACAGAATCTGATTGGGCCCTAACCCGTGGTTCCGCTGCAAGTCGTTTCACCTCATAGGGCACTCATCACACATGTGATGACCGGGCACGGGGTTTATACGTGTGCCCCTCATGGTAAGAACTTCTTAAGTGGCTCGCGGGCAGCCGGCCGGAAGGGCACCTGAGTGAGGAGAGATTCCATCTCCCACCCGTACCTTCTGTGTAACCCTGCGAGTGTTCTGCCCCATCTAGCTGCCCCCTCTGCCGCGACACTTCCTGTTCTAACTACTGTTTTCTCCATCCTCTTTTTCCATTCTTTTTTAGGCGACCATTCCGTTACCGTTTTGGGATCCCTGAGTGCTGGTTAAATCAGGATCCCCTCCGATTTTCCCCATCCAGTTGCTGTCTATCTACCAGGACAATGGGGACAGAATCTGAACCCATATTCTGGTCTCCCCTGTGATTTTTGGGATGCTGACTTCACAGATATGCAAGCCCCGATTTAGGAGATTCCCACACTGGTCAAACAGACCTGGGGTCTCTAAGCGCCCACTTAGAACTAGGGCGGACGCGCCTTAGCACTCGGAATATTAGAAAGAATAACAATAATTACACTGAGACGAAAAAGAATCTATTTTCCTTCCTACAGACTTCTTTTCTCTCTCTACTCTCTCTCTCTTCATCATCACTCTCTCTTCTCTCTCTCTCTCCTCTCTCTCTCCCTCTCTTCTCCCCTCTTCCGCATCCTCTGACTCCTAATATGGGAGCCTCAAACTCTAAAACAGAGGCCCTGAGCCTCACACCCTTGGAGTGTCTCCTACACACTTTAAGTACCTTAGATCTCCAAATCCTCAGCTTTGAGAGACTTCTTGCCAGCGCTCTGGTAAATGATCAGAATGCTTTTGTGTACAGGCATTCTTTGCCTTTCAATCATGTCCCTCTCTCTATTCGCCCGTCCCCCTCCCTATAAACTAGACCAGAACTCCACCTCTGCTTTTAACCTTGGGTGGCCGACCTAGGCTCTCCTCTGTGTGTGTGAGGTCTGTTCTCTTCTCTCTGCTCTCTGCCTCTCTCTGTCCCCCCGTCCCACCCGACCTTTCTCTCTGCACCTGCATCTGTCTGTCCCGCCACATATCTGCAGGCGGCGCACGCTGGCTGTCCCACGTGGAAAGTAAAGCATGCTCCTAGAGTGACCTATGCCTCCTGAGCCTTTTTTGTTTCCTGCTTTTTTTACACTTAATATTATTGGTGCCATGACATTTTTGCAACCCCTGTTTGCAACAGCCGAGTATTTCTCCAGACATCCCTCCTCTCTCTCTCTCAAAAAGCTCTCAAAGGTTCGACTCTCCTTCTCCTTGTCTCTCTCTCTCCACTTCATTCCCTTGTACTCCTCCCTTCGCCCTCTGCTTCTCTCAGCATTAGACCTTCATTGTTTTGAATCCACAGGCCTGAACTGGGTTCCGTGCAAAGGCAGTACTCTCTCCTACTTCCCTCCATCCTCCTTCTCCCTCCGTTCGCTCGCCTGTCCTACCCATCCAAATTCTTCCTTCATTACAGCCCCGTTTCTGCTCAGAAACCCTCATTGTTTTGCGGTACTCTCTCCTACTCTTTCCTGCTTCCCTCCATCTTCTCCCTCCTTCTCTCTGCCTGTCTCCATTACATTTTGCAACTCCTGAACTTGCCAGCCGGAGTATTTCTCCAGACATCTGTCAGGTGGTTAGATCCAGAAGCCCATTGGAATGCAGAGACACCGAAGACTGGAGGTCAAAAACCCTGCTTCTACCAGCAAGGCCTTTGGTTATGCTAAGCAGGCCACCCCTGATTACTCAGGAAACTTCCACCTCACCCCTCACCATTTGGAAGCCAGATTCCAGAATCCGACCAAACCCCCACTCCCACCTTATCTCTTAAATTCCCAAGCCAGATACAATTCTGTGCTTGGCTCTACCACTCCCCTGAGCCTAGCTCCGGTTACCCTGAATTAAACTTTGCTCCGAAGAATTCAGACCTCGTGGCTTTTCACTCCGGGGGGAGCGTGCATAACCTTACATTCTGGTTCCGGTGACTCGGATCGCCTTTTTTCCCGCCCTCCCTCCCCTCGGAGCAGCTTCGGAATAGCCGGTAAGCCAGACACTGAGCGCAGGCCTTGACAACATCCACCAGAATTCGGCCACAGGTACCTTCTCTCCCTCTCCTTATCCTACCCTACTCTAGTCCCGTGTGACTGTGCGTGAGAGTTAAGAGTGCTTGTTATGGTTCCACAGCTCTCGGGATATGGAATCTGACTGGGCCCCAACCTGCGGTTTGCCGAAGTCGTTTAACCTCAATCACACTCGTGATGACCGAGCATCGGGTTTATACGTGTGGCCCTCATGGTAAGACTTCTTAATTCGCCTCGCGGGCGGCCGGCCTGACGGGCACCTGATTGGGGGAGAATGCCTATATCTCCCACCCCTACTTCGGTGTAACCCGTGTATGTTCTGTCCCCCCTAGCCAAAATCGACACTTTCCTGTTCTAACGACTGCTCTCTCCGATCGGCCGATCCTCTTTTCCATTCGTATTTAGTCCTCCGGTTTCCATGCCGTTTTGGATCCCTGAGTGCTGGCTAAGTCAGGGATCCGCCCCCTGATTGTCCCTGTCCAGTTTGCTGTCTATTACCAGGACGCTGGGGACAGACTTTGGACCCGAATTTTGGCTTCCTCTGTGATTTTCGGACGCCGACTTCACAGACATGCAAACCCTGATTTCAGAGATTCCCACACTAGTCACACAGACCTGGGGTCTCTGGGCGCCCACTTATAACTAAGGTGGACTTGCCTTAGCACTCGGGTGGGGGTGGTTTTCTGAGACTAAAAAGAAGCTATTTTCCTTCCTACAGAGCCTCTTTTCTCTCTCTCCTCTCTCCTCTCCTCTCTCTCTCTCTTCTCTCTCTCTCCCTTTCCTTCTTCACGCTCTCTCCCTCTCTGTCCCCCCTTCCTCATCCTCTGACTCCTAATATTGGAGCCTCACACTCTAAAAGGAGGCCCTGGGCCTCACACCTTGGAGTGTCTCCTACACTCTTTGAGTACCTTAGATCTCCAAATTTTCCTCCAGCTTGAGAGACTTCTGCCAGCGCTCGGTAAATGGTCAGAATGCTTGTGTGTGCAGGCATTCTTTGCCCTTCGTTCATGTCCCTCTCTCTATTCCTCTGCAAGCCTCCCATCCCCCTCCATATACACTAGACCTGAACTCCACCTCTGCTTTTGACCTTGGGTGGCCGACTTAGGCTCTCCTACTTGTGCCTCTCTCCTGTCTCTCTCTTCCCCCGCTGCCATGCTGTCTGGTTCCACCATGTGTCTGTAGGCAGCTCACGCTGGCAGTCCCAGGTGAAAGTAAAGCATGCTCCTAGAGTGATCTATGCCTCCTGTGCCTTTTTAATTGTTTCCTGCTTTTTTACACGTAATATTATTGGTGCCATGACANGGAGGAGGCTGGGAATGGGGATGAAAATGAAGGTACGGGATGAAGTAGGTGTTAACAGGTGCAATTCCATAGTTTCGAAGGAGGTGTTTCGATTCCCCTGAGCTGTCTGGAACTGGAGTCAAAGATGGTTCTCAGCTGCCATGTGGGTGCTGGGGATCGAACCCGGATCCTCTGCAAGAGCAGTCAGCACTCTTAACCACTAGGCCATCTCTCCAGCTCCAGATCCGTGGTTTTAAGGGCAGCCTGGTCTACATAAGAAGTTCCAAGCCGGGCGTGGTGGCGCACGCCTTTAATCCTAGCACTTGGGAGGCAGAGGCAGGCAGATCTCTGTGAGTTCAAGGCCAACCTGGTCGATAGAGTGAGCTCCAGGCCAGCTGGGGCTACAGGGAGACCCTGTCTCAAAAAGACAGAAAAAAGAAGTTCCGGGCTGAAGAGATAGCCTAGTGGTTAAGAGCACCAACTGCTCTTGCAGAGGACCCGGGTTTGATCCCCAGCACCCACATGGCGGCTAATAACTGTCTGTAACTCCAATTCCAGGAGAACTACAGTTCCAGGGGAATCCGACACCCTCTTCTGACCTCCGCCGGTGCACAAACCTACATGCAGACAGTACATTCATACACATACAAAAATAAATAAAATTAAAAAAAAAAAAAAGTTCCAGGCCAGCTAGGGCTATATATCACTGTGTCTTCATAACACTATGACTACATAACACTCTGTCTCAGAAAACCGTAAAATAAAAATAATAAGATAAAATAGTTTTAAAGTAGCTGAGCCAGCCAAGGGAAGCCAGCCAGGGAGCAGTATTCTGCCAAGGTTTCTGCTTCAGCTCCTGCCTTCAGGTTCCTGCCCCAGGTTTCTGCTCTGACTTCCCTCGGTGATGGACTAAGATGTAAAGCAAAATAAACCCATTCGGACCCAAGCTGCAAACCAGAACAGTTCCTGTCTGGACTCCTCAGCTTGTGGTGAGGACCTCGTGGCTTGTGGGACAGAGGTGGCTGGGGCCACAGGAAGTTCACTTCCCTCTAGAGCTTCCTCATCCCTAAGAGTGAGCACTGGCTAAGGGGGTCTGGGGATGGCTTTCCTTGGGACCATGGCTGGTGGTCCCCGCCCTCAGCAGAGCCGCGTCACCAGGGTGGCGGCATCCCTTACCTTCCCAGAGCTGGCAGGCTGTTGAGGACAGCTGGCCTGCTGTGTGAGTCTGTGCATTCGAGAGGGGGGAGGAAAGAGAGCACGGGCAGGGCAGGATAGGGAGCGATGGCCTCTAACACTTCCCCTGGGATAAATTCGGGGGAGTGTTAAGGGGCCCTTGGCCCAGGACAGGCTGTTCCTGGCTCTGGCTAGAGTTCTAAGAGAACAGCCAGCAGGCTTGACTCCTGAGAGACCAGCCGACCAGCCCACCCCCAGCCATCACTGTCCTGTCTCTGCCATGTGGACAGGCTCAGGAACCCTAGCTGGCCAACAGATGCTTGGATATCCAGCCTTGGGACCTGTAGCCATGGGGAGCCGGGGTCCAGCTCTATCCAGGGTACCAGGCCAGGCCCAGAAGAGGTGGATAGCAGTTTGGGACCACGCTCTTCAGTAGGGGCCATCAGAGCCCTCTAGTCAGTTTCCCATGTGCTTCTCTGGCATGCTGTCCCCCACTCAAGCTTCCCTCAGCACTTTGGGGAAGATGCACGAGACTAGAAAGCCCACCTGGGCCTGGTGTAACTTCCATACCACAGCAAGGATGGGGGAAGAGAGCGGCCGTCACTGAGCGGTGGCCCTCAGCTCACTATAAGGACAGGAGGCTCCGCATCACACTTGGGGACTTTGTGCTCCCAGCAGGCCCTGGCGCCAGGCCCCTGCACCTCTCCATCCCTACTCGCAGCTGCTGGTCTAGTTGCCCTCTCGTGTTCGGAGCCAACGCCATGGGCCCCTTCTAAACTTCCAGTCCTCAGGTTGAAGCCACTCCACTTCCTTCTGCTTGCATGGTCTTCTTGCCTTGTGAGACCTCTGTCGCCTGGGGCCCCTCATTCCTGTCACCTTGCAATTCTGGGCTCAGGTCCCTGTCTGGAGTTTCATCTCAACCCTGTCACTAAACAGCACTTGGAAGGAAGGGACAACTTGGGGTTCAAATCTGCTTCTGTCACATGTCTGACAGGCGACTTCAGGAAATTTCTTCCTACCTGGGTGCTCCAGCCTGTTCCTAGAGCCCGGATGCTCACATCCCTCCAAGACCACTTCTTTGCTGGACACTGCTCTCTTCTGGGGCCCTTTAGTGACTGATGCCTCTGGCCTGGGCATTAAGTCCAACCAGAAATCCTTCCTGTCCAGAGCAATTACTGTCTTCCATGGCTGCCGGAAATGTTGAAATGCAGCCTGTGTTTGCTTTGGGTTTGTTTTCTTTCCACAGAACACAAAACACCCAGCATACACACACACACACACACACACACACACACACACACACACACACACACATACACATAGAGGCTAGGCCAGAAAATTAAACGCCAATCTGGAAGCTTTAGGCTGGGCTTCTAGTGAGAGCTGCCTGGCCTCCCGGGTGAACAGACAGCCCATGGTTCCTGGGCTTGAGGCCCACTTCCCTTCCCACTCCTTCATGCAGTCAAGGTATTACTGCCTGAGCTGCAGACAGCAGGACCAAGAGGTCACCTTCCCTGGACCTGTCCTGGTGCCAAGTAGCTGCTGAGTCTCATGTTCACTGGGCTGTTTTATCTACACAGTATCCCCAGATATGGGGCCTCAGAAAGATGGGGGGTGGGACAGGGCTAGCCTTGAAGGCAGCCCTGCTAAGGACCAGGGCTCTTGGACACATGCTCTGTGTACTCTACTGGGCACCCCCTCTAGGGGCTACAGAAGGTTCCAGCAGCTGACAGGGGACCAGCTGTGAAGTTACAGTCACAAGGAACCTTCTAGAAGTATCCTGCTTACTCTGCTCTGTGGGATCCCCTCTCCACTTACCTGCTTAGCTGAACTGACACCAACTGTGTCAAAGCAGACCCTGGCCATTCGCACGTCCAAGGTCAGGTACACAGATGGGAGTTCTGTTTATGCTACTCTGAAGGAAAAGGCTTGGTGTGTGCCCAGGGTTCACTCTGTACCCCAACTCAGACAGGGGTTCCACCTCTGGAGCCAGGGGTCTCTGTTCCTGCTGGTCCTTTCCCCTTCTCCTGTTCTCTGATCCTGACCTCAAGGACTCTTGTTTTCTCAGCTCCATCTTGAGGCCACAGCCTGGCCTGCCCACACAAGCTTGCCCCCACACATATACTATGACCTGTGCATACTTCAAATATAATAACTTGATGTGGTGGTTTGAATGAGTGTCCCCCATAGGCTGTAAGTATTCAGACATTTGTCTCCAATTGGTGGCGCTGTTTTTGGAGGTCTTAGAAGGTGTGGCTGTGCTGGGGGAGGCATGTCACTGGGGGCAGGCTTAGTGAGTTTAACAAGCCTCATGGTCGCCAGTCTCTCTCTCTGCTTCCTGTGCTCTTTTCGAGATGTGACCCTCGGCTTGCTGCTCCAGATCCAGCCGCCATGCCTCCTGCCACAATGGACTCTAAGTCCCTGGAACCATCAATTGTAAGCTCAAATAAACTCTTCCTTTTATAAGTTCCTTGGTCATGGTGTTTTATCACAGCAACAGAAAAGTGACTAATACAGTTATTTGGTACCAGAAGTGGGGTGTTGGCTGTGAAGAACCTGACCATGTGGATGTTTGGAGAAATGTGGAAGACTTTGGGACTTTGGGCTAGAAAAGCTGTTGACTACTGTAAGCAGAGCTTAACGGGCCATTCTAGTAGAAGCCTGGAAGAAAGCATTGCTGCAAAAAATGTAGTTCCAGAGGAAAATAAAGACTTAGGCAGCAACTGGGATATTTTGATAAAGAGTCTGGCAGCAGTTTGCCCACAGCCCAAATGCTTGCCTGATGCTAAGTTGAAAAGCAATGGACTAATGTCTTTGGCAGAGGATATTTCAAGACAGCCTAATGTAGAAATGGTGGCGTGGCTTTTAATGGTGAATATTATACAGATCTACAGTGAAAAAGAGCAAATGGGGCAGAAGGAAATGCAGAATGTACAGTTTGGATCTGAAAAGTACACTAGGAAGATTAAAGGTGTGGCCAAGGCATGTGAAGGAGAGGCTCCCTTTCATAAGGAGACTAAAGTGATTAAGGAGAGGCCTGGAGATTTACAAGTAAACAAAAGAATCAGTACCTTCAGGGCAAGACCACACCCAGCTAATCCTCCAACAAGTCCAGGGCAGAGAAAAATTGCAAATGTGGTTAAAGTAGGAGAGAGTCCATCCCGAACTTGCAGCCAGATTCGGCAATTTCATTCACGTGGTGCTGGCTTTAGAGGCATGAAGTTTGCAAGAGTGAAGGGGTCATCAGTTCTTCCTCCACGGTTTCAGAGAGCTGCCAAGGTCAGGCAGAGTGCAGCAGGGGTGTCCCTGCATAAAGAAGGCCCTGATAGGCCATTGCATGAAGCTGTGAATGTGAAGCCTGGTTGGCAGCGGAGACCCCAAGAAGACATTCGAGATGCCAGACCTGTGAGATATTTGCCAAGGAGAGCTGCATACAGGGAGTGGTACCAGCCTAAGAAAGAGATGTATGTTGCAAGCAAAGCTGGAAGAGCTGAGCCATCTAAGCCCTTTGGAAGTCAAGTCCCAGAAGTTGCATGTGGAGCTACTGGACTTGGCGTTTGCCCTGCTGGTTTTCGGTCTTGTTTTGGTCCAGTATTTCCTCACTATGCCTCTATTCCTCCCTTTTGGAATGGGAATGTGTATTCGGTTCCACTGTACATTGGGAGTATGTAATTTGCCTTTTGATTTTACAGGAGCTTACAGTTAAGAGATTGGCCTGAGTCTCAGAAGAGACTTTGGACTTTGGACTTTTCAATGGCATTGAAACTGGTAAAGACTATGGGGACTTTTAAGGTTGGACTAAATGCATTTTGCATTTTATATGGTCAGGAGCCTATGGGGGCCAGGGAGTGGAATGTGGTGGTTTGAATGAGTGTCCCCCATAGGCTCTAAGTATTCAGACATTTGTCTCCAGTTGGTGGCACTGTTTTTGGAGGTCTTAGAAGGTGTGGCCATGCTGGAGGAAGTACGTCATTGGGGGCAGGCTTAGTGAGTTTAACAAGCCTCGTGGTCTCCAGTTGCTCTCTCTCTGCTTCCTGTGCTCTTTGCGAGATGTGACCCTCGGCTTGCTGCTCCAGCTCCAGCCGCCATGCCTCTCACCACAATGGACTCTAATTCCCTGGAACCGTCAATCGTAAGCTCAAATAAACTCTTCCTTTTATAAGTTCCTTGGTCATGGTGTTTTATCACAGCAACAGAAAAGTGACTAATACACTTGAAAAGCTAAAACTCTCAACTGGGATTTCCAGTTTTCCTGTCTACCAGGAAAGTAGTCTTAGATGGTTCCAGCCAGGTACCTGATGCCCCGGCGTTGGGACTGGAGCTCCCTGTCCACCAGCCCCTAGTAGCACCACTGAACCCACAGAGCCAAGAGGGGTGGCCTCAAACTCAGTGCACTCATGGGGGAGTTAAGATCCCAAGGACACACTCAGACCCATTTCTCAGCATCTCTGGGCCCAGACTTTGTTAGAGGCCCTGGAGGTAAGTGGCGAGCAGGGAGGCAAGGGGGACAGCACTGGCCCTCAGCCAGGGGCCTCATGGGACAGGTGTCCTCTCATAGTCCTGTGTCCTTCTGCAGATCCCACCTGTGACAGCCCTGCCCAGTCCTGGCTTTGCTCAGAAGAGAAACTCCCTGTTCCATCTCCTTTGGATACTTTAATTTGTTCACCATGTGATGCCCAGTGTCTGGGGCCCAGATCCTGGTCTCGCCCAAGAGGGCCAAGCATGAGCAGTCAGTCTCTGAGGCTGATTCACTCCTATACACAGTTACCCAGAATGGAAGTCTCATCCCCGAGCTAATGTGTGACTTAATTTTCCAACAATCTCACCCAGTTGGGGCCCCACTTGGGGAGAGCCCTCACCCTGGAGGGAGTATCCACTTGGGGCCAGACAGACTGGGAGTGGCAGGTCAGTGGTGCAGAGGCAGAGCAAGGACAAGATGACCAGATTTGGGGGAGCTGAATGCTGCCCAAGTCCCTCCCACCCCTGCTTTGTCACACTTCTGTGAAATGTCCAGTTTCCCCCATGTTCTTTGTAAACAAACCAGCAGCCTCCTGCTTTCCAAAGTCCTTTTAATACACCACGGAAAGGCTATATTTTCATAGGCAAGCTGTATACAGAGTCTCCAGGAATAAGGCACACAACGGAATGCCACCCCGAGGCCGGCCCTTCGGGGAAGTCGGAGCCTTCACACACCTTCTGGGTGGGGCCCACGGGTTCTGTTTGTCTTCCTAGCTGGACGAACACAAATGAACAGATACAGGACAGGGTCATCACATTGGAGGTGCAGGAGGTGGGGCAGGGAAGTTGACTGTGAGAGCAATGATCCTTGCTCCTACCTCCCAGAAGGCCACAACACTCCTTACTTCAGTGTTAGCTGCTGCTCTGGCTACAACATAGTGAGGTCGGATTAGATGTTTGTTTATTAGAGTAGACTCAAGTCCATTAGACTCTAGAGGACAGGCGTAAGGGCTCTGGTGGACAGATCCAAGTTCAAACAGCATGGTGCCTGGAGGTGTGGCTGGCTGAAGAAGGAAGGAAGCCCGCTTCCTGCTTCCTTGCACCTCCTGGGTCCTGCTGGCGAGGCCAATGGAACAGCAGACCACGGAGGACAGGTTTATCCAATGCTTCCTTTTCCTTTGTCCATCCCCTGCCCCTCCCCTACAAAATTAATAAAACCATAATAACAAGATAAAAGAAGGTGCTGGAAAATGGACTGCGCTGCTGCTCTTCAATGTCTGAGGAGGGGCCACAAAGAATCACCATTCCCTTTTTTGCTATGTATCTATGAATAGCTCCCCTTAAAAAAGGCAATACTTTCCAAAATACACAATGTATAAATACAAAACAAGAGCATCTAAATAAGTCTAACACTTGAATAACAGCCTTGCTACTTAATACTGATCTTTTCATCCAAGGAAAAACAATATAGAAAAACAACATAGCTTAAAGGATTACAAAGTTTTTTTTTTCCTGATTAGAATTATGTACCAACTTCATATAATAATTCTATGTAGACAATATTTCCTTCTTAATGTAGCTCAGTTGCATACTTTTTACAGAGCAAAGCATAGAGGGAAAAAAAAAAACTAACAGGAAAAAAAGAGAATAGTTCTCACTATAAATATTTTCTTGCTGCTCAACCAGAAGACTCAAAAAATGCTTCCAGAAATCTGTTTGATATTGGATTGCCTTCCTAAATGCACTGACATTTTAAAAATGCCTCTTTTGTTGTTGTTCTAAATTTCAAAAGTATCAAGCAATCCTATTTTTCTTTTTTCTTTTTTTTCTTAAAAAAGACCCTCAAATATATACAGACAAAAAAAATCATTAAGAAGACATTTTTTTTTTGAGAAGCTCCCAAATTCAGTGTTGTAAGAAAAACTGGTAACCATGCAGAAATGTTAACATCTATGATTTTTTTCCAAAATACACACATAGCATTTTTGTTCTTTTATAAAAGGAATTCTGTGTCAAGTATAACTCAAAATAAATACAAATTCACAAGTAGAGCTATTGAATACTTCATAAGGGGTAAACCCCACTCTCTCTTGACTAGATCGCTAGATCTATTGACCGCAAGCGGTTGTCCCTTTTGAACATACTAAAACCATACAACTTTCTTGTCTCCTGGGCTCCTAGGCCCTCTGAACACTAAACTCACTCATCACCCAGCCTAGATAGTGGTATTATTTTTTTGCTGACCTCACGAAGCTCCAGCCAGCATTACAAGGCAAGAGCATGGAGGAGCTGCCCTAGGCAACAGGGGCCAGTCATGTACTGATGTCAGGGCAGTGACCATAAAGGTCACCTTGGGCTGATGTTCAACTTCCTGCTGGCTCCAATGGTCTAAAGCGTGGCTCTTTGATTATTTGACCCAGGGTGCCCACACCCAGCTCGTCCACATAGAAAAGACAAGCACACAGGCCAGCACTGTGAACATCTCTTAAGAGGCCCAGTGGGATGACGGATAGAAACAACTTCCTGGGGACAGGAGGCTTGACCTGGGGCCACCCAGCTCACCTTGGTGTAGCAGTTGGGCTTGGAAGTAGTTGATGATAGTTCCCAGAAGTGATGATAGCTTCTCATGGCAGCTAGAGGTAGGGACTGCCAAAAATACACTTTTGTTAAGTGCTCAGGGGGCACGGCCTCTCCCACTCTCCCCAGCAGCCTACTGGCTGCAGACGTTCTCCATCCCTTCCACTCACTCCCTGGACCCTTGGCTAACACTTCACTGTAACTCCTCAGTTGTAGAAAGCATTTTCATTTGAAAAAAAAGGGCAATTGGACATCACAGTGGGTGCCCTTGAGCCATGGTAAACATTGAATTTCAGGCCTGTTTCTCGGTCTGATTTTTTTTTTTTTTCATAGAGACATACTGTTGGGGCAAAGTCAAGCAACACAGTCCTGGTAGCCAGTTCTCTCCTCCCAGAAGAGGAGGGCAAGTGTGGCTTGTCACGAGTTGGGGGTGGACTGTTGAGGCTGGCCAGGACAGCAATCCCCCTGGGCCACGTGACATACTAAAAGACCTCTCTGCTCCAACAGGAAGTAGGAAATCATAGCCTCCATTTTCCAAAGGAGAGGTTCTGTGGCTCACTTAGACTTGCTGAATGGGAAGGGCTGGGAAGACCTGGGAGAGGAGGGGGGGTCGTCTTCCATTTTCGCAGGGGATGGGGACATCAGGTGAGGTGGGCTGTCGGGGATGACTTGGCATCGCTCAGCCTGACTTCCTAAGTGGTCAGTCAGGGGCAGTGGTGTGGAGGGCAGGGCACCTGGCAGTTTAGGGGAATCTCCCTTGGTGAAGCTCTGTGTTCTAGACCCAGCCAGCGGTCTTCTAGAACAGCAGAACTCACAGGCCTCTCTCATGCCACTTTATCACTGATAGGAAAAGCAAGGCAGCTCCAGAATGGCAGGTTTGGATCCTTCCTGCCAGAGCAGCCTGCAGCCTTGCTGGGTGGCGCTGTTGGCATGGGTGCGAGACCAGGAGGAAAGAGGGAGGGCTGGGGCTGATAGAACCTAAGCCTGCAGGGACAGTGACTGGTGGGGTCATGGGAGTTACAACCCGATGTCCCTGGGATGTCTTGGAGCACTGTCCACTGTTCAGTGCCGTTCCACCTTGCCCTCTGCCCACCAGTCTTATTTGCAGGGGGTAGGGGGAGAGCTCCCGGGTTCAAGGCAGTGATATCAGGGGTGGTCAAATTCGGGACTCAATGTGGGTGACAACAGAGGCCCACACCCTGGTAGCTGCTAGAACAGGTGTCCGCCCCCTGTGGCTGCTGGTTAGAACTGAAGCAGGACTTCCTTAGAGGGGCTTTTCAGATGAGGCACACTGGAAGGTTCTGGCTTGGGGGGCTGGTCTTGCATAGATGTTCCCCACCCCAGGCCTCGGTATTCACAGTTCATTTAGTGTACTTGTGGCCAGTGCAAGGCTGCTCATCCCCAAAGAGACTCTGAGAAAGAGAGCCTCCAGGAACACCGAGGCCTCTGCTGGCACCTCCACAGAGCCCAGGCCACGGTGCAGAGCTCTGAGCCTGTTGGGAGCATGTGAGCCACACTGTTTGTCAGTATACAAGACAAGGACATGAGAATCCTGCACCTCGGCTGCAGACTTGTGAGGTCACCTCAAGCGAGGGGACAGGACACATAGCCCTTTGGGCAGCATGGGGAGGAGGCATCTGGTGGCTGCTGCGGTAGTGCCGAGGTCACTGCACACGGCGGCAGTAGTACCCCAGGACCTTGCATTTCTCACAGAGGTGCTGCGGGTGCTCCTTGCTCTGGTCAGACACATCCAGGCCGTCCGGCTTCTCCAGGGGTCTCTGCAATGAAGAAGGGGGAAGGGGGAAGGAGGAGAGAAGGTTGGGGAGAGAATCTGCAGTCACAGGGGCACCTAGGCCAATGGTGGGTACCCCACCTCTTGACTGCTTAGAGACATCCATGTCTTAGAGACACAGGCTGGGCCCTGGGCTGACTAGAGCCAAGGCAGGAGTTTTAGATCCAGAACCCTGGGCAGACACACTGCTTGGTCCTGCCCTCTGAGCAGCCACCCTCTGAATAAGCTCAGAGAGTTCCCGAATCCATCCCAGAAGTAAGGTAGGACAGGACACAAAAGTATCTGCCAGGTGAGGAAACTGAGTCCTGGGATAGGACACCCCACTCACATCTGTCCCCGTCATTCCTGTATCTGTTCCACTGGCCTTGGGATTCAAAACAAGATTAGCCTGGACATAGCTCAGCATTTTAGCCTTGCTGGGGGAAAGGCTCTTAGTCCAGCCCTAGCTCCGAGCCTAGTGCCTGCTCATTTGTTGCTCATATGAATGGAACCTTACTGTCTAACAGTGAAACTGAGGCTAGAGAAGGGAGGTGACTTTCTAGGTCTGTAGGCCACTCTACAACTGTGTCAGGCAGCTGTAAAGCATGCTGTCTCAGTATTAGACTGCAAAGTTTATAGAATCCCAAGGGATGCTGACTGTTGGTAAACTGGGCTGTGCCAGGAACATGCAAGCACACTTTTAAAAAATTTATTTTTGTGTATGGGTTACTATGTTGTATGTACACATACATGTGTGTGGATTACTATGTTGTATGTACACGTACATGTGTGTGGGTTACTGTGTTGTATGTACATATACATGTGTATGGGTTACTATGTTGTGTGTACATGTACATGTGTATGGGTTACTGTGTTGCATGTACACATACACGTGTGTGGGTTACTGTGCTGTATGTACACGTACATGTGTGCGGGTTACTGTGTTGTATGTACACTGCACCCATGTGGAGGTCAGAGGACAACTTTGGGGAGTTGGTTTCCTCCTTTTGGTAAGTGAGTCCTCTGGATTGAACTTGGGTCACCAGGCTTGGTGGAGGGGCCCTTTCCCTCTGAGGCAGCCCTCAAGCATACTTCGGATAGCTTGGACTTCCCTGCTTTCTCTCCTTCCTTACCCTACCCTCAGCAGCCAGCAAAGACATAAATATTACAGAGATCTCGAGTAATGACTCCTAAGTAGACAGTATTTTATTTATATTTTTATTACTTTTATTTTATGTGTATGAGAGTATTCCCTTCATACATCCATATTATGCAATGTCCACAAAGGTCAGAAGAGGGCATCGGATCCCCTGGAACTGGAGTTTGCGGACAGTTGTCAGCCACCATGTGGGTCCTGAGAATTGAACCCAGGTCCTCTGCAAGAGCAGCCAGCGCTCTTAACGCTGAGCCATCTCTCTACCCCTGTGCACAGTATTTTTGCTGGACCCAGAGACTCTGGTCTCCCTCCAGCCCCAGAACGATCTTGTGTCTGTGGAAACGTCCCCTATGTAGACTTGAGGGGCTCAGAGGAAGCTGGTCAGGGCCAACTGGGAGCCACCTGCTAAGAAGAGGAGACTGCGTGAAGTGTGGGACAAGGACTCTTGCATACTAGTGACACACCCAGGGTGATTAGGCGAGGACAGCTGGGGCAGATGCCACCCTCCAGCCAGACTGTTAATTACTCAAAAGCAGCACACTGGCTTTTCTGCCGGGTCCAGGCCTGGTCCCAGACTGACACTCAGAACAGCTGAGCAAATGGTCTAGCGTAGGGTTTAGAAGGTGAGGGTGTGGGAGCTGCTGGTGGGCAGGATTTGGATCCAGGGTTCTGCCTTCAGCTGCCCTGGAAGTGGATGTCATAAAACTCACCCCTGTGTTGTTAAGCTTTAGCTAGGAAGGAAAGGTCTGGACCCAAGGGGATTCTGGAGGGCTGGCCTGGGCCATTCTATTCCTCCGGGGAGAGAAGAAAGACCTTAACTTCTTGTCAGCTCAGCTCCCAAATGGCAGCTCTGTTCCCATGCACCATGTGACCTTGGGCTGGTCACCTGACCCCTCAAGTATACCATCTCATTCCCTTTTGGAAAGGGAAATGCAGGTGGCACCTTTTGGGGGAGTTCTCAGCAGCCCATTAATAGAGGCCATAATTAGAGAGAGGGAAGCTATAAGGTCCTGGTGTTGCTTATTCTTAGTATTAATGGGAGAAAGACACAGGCTGACATGGGGTCAGAGTGGTAGGAGGTGGCCCTCTGCTGCTGTACATGTCCCAGAGACTCAGAGTCGTACCCTCTCCTCTGTGCTGTGCCCTACGGGAGGAGAGCTCACGTTCTGCTGGCTGAACGCAGGCTCGGACCATTGTAAGTACTGTATGAAGAACTTGACCTTGAACTGGATCTGGGTCCCTCAGGAGGTCCCAGCCACTCAGAGCCTTGGCTCCCAAAGGATAAATGGAACCCTGGCATGCCCCCTCCCACAGACCAAACCTAAGTTTGCATCTAACCACTTCATGCAGCCTGCTTGCCAATGTCTTCATGAACTAGTCTTCTGGTAAAACCAGAGGGGTGGGAGTAAGCTGGCCCACACTGCCCTGGCTCCTCCTGGCTTAGATTTTATGTGGCCAGGGGCTGCCATGTAATTCAGGCTGCCCTGCGGGCACAGCTTCCGTGGGTGTGATTTGTTACCAGAGATGAAGAAACTGAGGCTTTAAGTCATTTAAGTCTGGCCCAGACAGCAGCCTCCAGAGGGGAAGTGGTGACTCTGTAACCCCATGCTGTGGGACACTGCCTGCCCTGTCTTGGGGCTCAGGGCCAGCTCCAGATCTTACGTACTTATGCATTCCCTTGACCTGTCCTAGGTCCGTGGCTTTCTATTGCTGGGGACAGCACCCTCCTCGGATGCGTCCTCACGGCTGTGTGGGAAGGCATGACACTGGCCCCTAGGAGCCTAGGGCATTCCCATCCCTTTACAAGTATGGACCTGGCCCCTGGAAGCACATCTGGTCTGCTGTGCCTACCCTGGTGGGATGCTGCCTTCCCAGTCTTCATCCCTGGGGCTGACAGGAGTCAAGTGGGCCCAAGGAGGAGGGCAGAACCAACAAAGAGACCTGAGAGGCCAGCCCTGGCTTCCTGTCTTGAGAGTATTTTGGAAACTTGCTGTGCCTGCGTCTCTGCAGTGTCTCCACAGGACATGGTATCACTGGGTCAGGCAGACAGCTTTGCAGGCCATGTCTGCCACCCATTGGCTGGAGGTGGGGACCTTAGCTTGCCTTTTGATATGTGTGTGACATTGGCTCTCTTTGCTTACTCTGTGCGTGCGTGTGTGTGTGTGTGTGTGTGTGTGTGTGTGTGTGTGTATTAGAGAGTAAATGGGATGATTGAGGCTCTGTAACCACAGAACACTGTGAAGTCTTTGTAATTGCTGTGTTCACCTGCAGTGAACCATTTAACCTCTCTTTGCGTCAACTTTCTCCTCCATAAAATGTGGCTGATCAGACAGGGACAGAGTGGTTAGAATCCTCCATGTGCCGGCCAGTACTAATGCTGTATATTATCAGTAATATTTTGAAGGGGCGGGGTACCAGCTGAGTCCTTGGGAAATGCTGGCCCCCATCCTAGCCAGCCCCAGCCCTCAGATCCTCTGATTGCTCCTGGTCACTGTCCAGTGTGGGCCCTGGCTGACTGCTCAGCCTTGCCTAGTCTATGGCCTCAGGCTGCAGAGGGGAGCTCGGGGAGCTGTTCGGCGACTTTCCTCTGTGGAGGGAATCACTCAGCAGCTGGGATTGATCTGCAGGACACCCCCCCCTCCCCCCCCGCAGGGAGGCAAAGCCCATTAGTGTTTCCTTCTCTTCTGTGGGGGGCGGGGTCAGCAGGGGGAGGCACAGCTGGAGCCTGACAAGAAGCAGATGTGGCAGGGGTGGAAATGGGGAAGAACAGGCTTGGGGGGGATGAGGTGGTCCAGGTCAGAACTAGGGGAGGGGCAACAGCCTTTCTACAGGGGGCAGGCTCCACCGCCTCCTTCGGTTCTTCAAAGGCTCCAGGCTGCTGGGGAGTATAAGGGGATGCTCCCATATTTCTCCCTGAGAGAGAAACACAAAGGCTTCTCTCTGGGAGATGGAGGGCTGAAGGGAAAGCTGAGCCAGGAACCCCAGAACTTGACTGCCTGGGGCCCCTGTTTAAGTCCTCCTGGTGTACATAGAAAATGTTCAACAGCTGAGCGTGGTGGCACGCCTTTGATCCTAGCAGTTGGGAGGCAGAAGCAGGCGGATCTTTGTGAGTTCAAGGCCAGCCTAGTCTACAGAGTGAGTTCCAGGACAGCTGGGGCTACAGGGAGACTGTCTCCAAAAGACCAAAAAAAAAAAAGGAAAAGAAAATGTTCAACAAACACTGGCTGGATGATTAGGAGAGAGAAGAGTGGAGCCTCAAGTTCTTGAAAGATCCTTCTAGGTTGGGCCCCCTCCTCGTAGAGTCAGAAGCTGAGACGGGGAAGCCATGAGTACCCCAGGGACAGTTTGGGATAGTAGAAGGGAATCAGTGAAGAGCCTGTCCTCACAGACACTTGGGACAGGAATTGAACGTACTAGAACATGTCCCACTGGCCTGTGTGCATGAGCTGGCCCTGCCTCTTTGCCCAGATCACAAGACAGTGTGTAAGTCTCCCAGACCTCCAGCTCAGACCCCAGGAACTCCTGACACTGAAGCCCTTGTTGAACCCCAGCCATCCCCTGTTGTAGTCAGTCACCATGACCCCCTGCACCTCAGGCCACCCAAATTCAGGTTCCATACCATGAAGGGTAAGATGAGGCCCAATAAGGGAAGGGAGAGTGTCACCCTCCAGCCTGCAGAGATTGCCCTGCCTCTCCTCCCCTCCCAACCTGGACCACTGCTCCCTTGGTACCATCCCACACGGCCTGACAGGCCCCGCCCACTCACCTGCTTGTGCGGGTACACATTGATGTGGCACTTGATGCACTCCTGTCCCATGTTGGCCCAGGAGTTTCCACTCATCCATTTTCTCTTGCATTTGGGACACTTGTACTCGCCGAAGCAGCGCTTCTTGCCCTGGTAAGGGGTCAGACCCTCGCCTTTGGGCCGAGCCTGGAGGACGGAAACCAAACACAGGGAGTCGGGGATCAGAAGGTCAAGATGATATCCCAGAGCCTCTGCCCTCGGTTTGCACAGACTGTGTCCTGATGTGCAAGCACTTCTGCTACTAATCTAGAAAGAACTAAGATCACCTCCAGAATACACAATCCCAAGGCTGGATGCTCCCCAATTTCCTCAGGAGACAGGAAGCGAGACACAGGGCTCCTTAAGGTCAAGATGTAAAGCACCTGATAGCCCTCAGTTACTTCTTTAATTCCGATATCATAAGGGGCAGCTAGACAGACACGGGCATTCTTTGCCCCACCAGGGTTCAGCCACACAGGTACAGAAACCAGGGGATCGTGAAAATGGTCACGCCAGCCCCTGGCTCTGCTCCTTCCACAGGCTCTCCAAACTAGACAATCATTTTCTTTTTTTTTTTTTAATTTATTTAAGGGATTCACAATATAAGAGCACAGTTGTTTTCAGATCACATTAACGTTGCTCAGTTAAGACAACCATTTTCAAAGCTGGTTTTGAACTCAATCATTCTGTCTCAGTTTCCGGGTTGCTGGGATGGCAGAAATGCACTCTCTGGTGCTCGGCACCACCCCAAAGTCAGCTCCATGTTGACAAACACGTTCAGTGCCTCCATTGTCCAGGGCTCCTGTCCTTCACCAGACAGAAGCAGATTATACATCTGCCTCATTCTTTTTTGTTGAGACAGTGTCTCGTGTAGTGTAGGCTGGCTTAAAGTCACTATGTAGTGGGCTGGAGAGATGGCCTAGCGGTTAAGAGCACCGACCGCTCTTACAGAGGACCCGGGTTCGATCCCCAGCACCCACATGGTGGCCGAGAGCCGTCTGAAACTCCAATTCCAGGAGAACTCCAGTTCCAGGGGAATCCGAGACCCTCTTCTGACCACCACGGCATTGCATGACACGGGTGCACAAACTTGCATGCAGGCAGTACATTCCTACACATACAGAAATGAATAAAATTAATAATAAAAAATAAATAAATAAAAAAGAGAAAAACATTAAAAAAAAAAAAGTCACTATGTAGCTGAATATGACCTCAATAATTCTCCTGCCTCCAGCCCCACCTCCCACCTCCCACCTCCACAGGTACATGTCACTACACCTGCTTCATGCAGTGCTAGAGATGGAAGCCTGGGCTTCATGTATGCTATTCAAGCACTCTACAACCTGAGCTACATCTCCAACCCCATCTTCCTGTTTTAATCTATCTTGGTGTTTCCCCCTGTCAGAAACAATAGCTACTGGATCCTGCTTGGTAGCAGAATTCACAAAGCTCATTGCACTCTACCGTGAGAGTTTAGTACAGGTGTTGTTTTGCACATGTGTGAATGTATTTGTAGGGTAAATTCCTAAAAGTGAAACAGGATGATGGATATGTGCATTATTTTTAATAATAATATCAATTGTCAATGTCTCTACCCTGTAGTACTGCATATTCACCAACTTAGAATTCCATGTTCTTTTTTTTTTTGGTCTTTTTCAAGACAGGGTCTCCCTGTAGCCCCAGCTGTCCTGGAACTCACTCTGTAGACCAGGCTGCCCTTGAACTCACAAAGATCTGCCTGCCTCTCCCTCTGCCTCCCAAGTGCTGGGATTAAAGGTGTGCGCCACCACACCCGGCTACTTCCATGTTCTTATGGACAGAGTTTTAACTCGGTTTTACTTCCGTTCATTTGCCTTCCTCAGTTTGAGTGATCTGAACATATTCAACATAGAGTTCCAGAAAGAAACAGTTTGTAAGTTGTCAATTGTGCACAGTCCTAAGAAGCAGTATGAAACCTCTGTCCATGGTGCCTGGGATATATATTATCTGATTGTCCAGTGTATCCATGATGTATACACTACCCACCCATTAGTCACCTGGTGGCCAGCAGTTATCAGGTAGACTGCACTATCTACAGTGCTTATATTCAAGTGACCCGAATTTTACATAGTAACACCCCTGGAGCATGGTAATAGAGATGCAGACAGCTCAGATATGTCAAAGAGAAGTTGTAAAATGCCTCCGTTACCTGAAAAGGTGAAAGTTGCCAGTTTCATAAGTAAAGAAAAAAAATGTATGCAGAGGTTGCTAAAAATCTATGGTCAAAACAAATCGTCTACTGGAAAACTGAAGAAAGAGATTCATGGGGCTGGAGAGATGACTCAGCAATTAAAAGAGCTTACTACTCTTGCAGAGGACCCAGGTTCAGTTCCTAGCACCCACATGGCAGCTAACAAACATCTGTAACTCCAGATCCATAGGCTCTGACGCCCTCTTTTGGCCTCTGGGGTATTTAATGTACATGGTACACTTACATACATGCAGGGAAAACACACACCTAAAATAAAAATTTAATAAAAGATTCAAGCTAGGTTTGCTCTTGCAACTCAACCTCAAGTTATATAGTCCCAGCACATACTTAAGTACTTAGTTAAAATGGGAAAGGAATTAAGCAATAGGATTCTGTACTTGGGTGGTTTGAATGAGAAATGTCCCCTACAGGCCCAAATATCTGAACAGGTGTCCCCCATGTTGGTGCTGTTTGGAGGGGAGAAGGTCATGGAACACTGGGGAGGTGGAGCTCTGCTGAGGAAGTGCTTCACTGGGAGAGAGGGTTGAGAGTTTACAGCCTTGCCCACTTCCAGTTCAATGCTCGCTGCTTCAGGTTTGCGGCTGAAGATACAGCTCTCGCCTTCCCACTCCCGCCGCCACGCCTCCCCACCATGGTGGAGTCTTCTGCCTCTGGAACTCTCTTTCTTCCATAAATTGAGTTTGGTCATGGTGTTTTATCATAGCAACAGAAAAGCAATGAATACAATACTGTTCATGGTTTCAGGCATCCACAGAGAGTCTTAAAAATACATATTTGGGGGCTGGAGAGATGGCTCAGCGGTTAAGAGTGCCGACTGCTCTTGAAGAGGACCTGGGTTCGATTTCCAGCACCACATGGTGGCCAAGAACAGTTTTTAACTCCAGTTCCAGGGGAATCCAATGCCCTCTTCTGACCTCTGCGGCATTGCACGACACGGGTGCACAAACCTACATGCAGGCAGTACACTCATACACATAAAAAATAATAAAAAATACATCTTTTTACATAAGGTGTACATAATGTGTTTTCACAGAAGCTTTGACATGCGATTTTTTTTTTTTGTTATTACGAGCAGGAGGGATTTTCCCCGTGTATTTAAGAATGGTTTGTTCATATTATCTGTGACTGTTTTTCTTCAGGGGTTCAATTAAAAATATTTATTTTATTATTTGTTTATGTGTGTGTATGTGTGTGTCTATGTATGTGTCTGTGCATCTGTCTGTGGGTACCTGAGGAGGCCAGAAGAGGATGTCAGATTTCCTGAAGCAGAGTTATAAGCAGTTGTGAGCTACCTGATGTGGGTACTAGGAATTTTGCTCCAGTAATCTGAAAGAGCCGAGCCATCTCTCCAGCTCTGACTATTCTTGCTGATTTTTAACCACATTATATATATGAAAAGCTAGTGCTCTAGTGCACTTTGACAACTTTATTGAACTATGATCCATGTAGCCCATATTCCATTCATTGAGAAGAGTCAAAGATTTTTAGTCTATTTACAGAGTTGTACAACCAAGATCACAATCTAACTTTAAGACATATTTGTCACCATCCCAAAACCATCCTGCATGTAGTAATAATTACTCCCTTAATAATTACCCATTGTCTCACACCGTCTAGGCTTAGCCAATCACTGGTCTACTTCTTATCTTTTTTTTTTTTTTTTTTTATTTTTTTCGAGACAGGGTCTCCCTGTAGCCTCTTTTCGAGACAGGGTCTCTTTGTAGACCAGGCTGGCCTTGAACTCACAAAGAACCGCCTGCCTCTGCCTCCCAAGTGCTAGGATTAAAGGCGTGCGCCACCACGCCCGCCGGTCTACTTCTTATCTTTAGATCTCTCTATATTTTAGATATTTCATGCAACTGTGAACACAATATCAGACCTTGTGAACCTGGCTTCCTTCATTTAACACAGTGTTTCTGAGGCTCAGCCATGCTGAGGGACATGGAGGTACTTCAGCACATTATTGTCAAATAACACAGCACCATATGTTGATGGGAAGGCACAGGGCACATGAAGCTGCTGTGAGTCTTCACACACACGTGCACGCGCGCACACACTTGCACACACACACACACACACACATGCACACACATGCTGGTCTAGAATTCTCAGTAGGTGCGGCTGAAGCACAGTGGATCCTCAGAAGGTCTTCTTGCCACAGGTCCCTCCACAAATCTTGCCTGCTTGGCCTTTGTTGTATTGAGTTTGAGACAGGTTTAAACCAGGTTCTGCACTGTCAAATGTGGTTCCCAGCCTGGCAGGAAAAAGCATCGCCTGGCGCTTATTAGAGAGGAAGAATATCAACTGTGATCAAATGAATCAGAAGCCGCATTTGTGTGTGTGTGTGTGTGTGTGTGCGCGCGTGTGCGAGTGTGCATGTGGAAGCCAGAAGTCAATACCGGAGTTCTCCTCACTCATCCTCTTCAGTCATTCTCCATCTTATTTCTTTAATTTTTAAAATTTTTATTTTTTATGTGTATGTGTTTTGCGCGCATGTGTGTGTGTGTCAGTGTCATGCAATGGCCTTGGAAGCCAGAAGAGGGCATTGGATCCCCTGGAACCGGAGTTACTGGTGACTGTGAGCTGCCACTTGGGTAATGGGTGCTGGGAAACAAACCCAGGTCCTCTGCAAGAGCAGCCAATGCTCTTAACCTCTGAGCCATCTCTCCAGCCCCTCCTCCACCTTATTTATTTATTTGTTTGTTTGTTTGTTTTGAGACAGATTCTTCCTGTACCCACAGTTGGCCTAGGAACTCACTATGTAAACCATGCTGGACTTGATCTCACAAAACTCTTCTTGCCTCTGCCTCTCAGTGCTGGTATTAAAGGCATGCCCCGCCATGACCTTATTTTGGGACAGGGTCTCTCACTGAACCTGGAGCTGGCCAGTTTGGTTAGGGTGGCTGCTGGCAGGCTTCGGGCATCCTCTTGGTCTCTGTCTCCCCAGGGCTGGGATTACAGGCATGGGCTACCACATCCAACTTTTGATGTGAGTCTCAGGGATTGAACTCAGCTCCTCATGCTTTACCACTTCCTCCAGCACAAAACTCAGAAAGCTTGGGCTATCAAATGATCATTGCCACGGTAAGTTCCCTGAATGCTACCTGGGAAACAGGATGCAGAGGCCAGGAGCAGACTCCGATCTGAATCTTAGCTCTGTGACCTTGTGCGAGCTGATTCACAAAGATAAAGAAAGTAGGGGGTGGGGGTGGGAAGGGAGGGAAAGGGAAATAAGCCTGAACTGAATTGGAAAAAATGTATGAAATGCACAAAGCATCAATAAAAAACTAATTTAAAAAAAAAAAAAAAAACAAAAGTAGCGCTGCTGAGAGATGCCTAGCGGTTAAGAGCACCAACTGCTCTTGCAGAGGACCCAGGTTCGAATCCCCAGCATCCACACTGGCGGCTGAAAAACGTCTTACTCCAGTCCAGGGATCCCGACGCCCCTCTTCTGACCTCCGCGGCAATTGCAGACACCGGTGCACAAAGCTAAAATGCAGACAGTACAGTCATACACATATAAAAAATAAATAAAATTAAAAAAACTTGTAAAAAAAAAAAAAAAAAAAAGAAAGTAGCTTCCTTGAGACTACTCTGGCAGGGGGTGGCTCTGTGAGAAAAGGCAATTTGCTGGCCAGCCTTGATAGACCTGAGTTAATCCTCAGGACCCGATAGTGAAGGAGAGAACCAACTCCCCAAGTTGTCTCTTCATTCCCACACTGGCCATGACACGAATGCACCTGTGCATGATATCAACAGACAGACAAACATATAACTTTTTAAAAAATTTTTTATTTATTCTGTATGTGTATGAATGTACTACCTGCCTGCAAGTCTGTGCACCGTGTTGTGCAATGCCGCCAGAGGTCAGAAAGAGGTGTCAGATTCCCCGGAACTGAGTTCTCTTGGAATTGGAGTTTCAGACGTTCTCAGCCGCCATGTGGGTGCTGGGGGATCAACCTGGGTTTTCCTCTGTAAAGAGCAGTGCGGTGGCTCTTAACCGCTAGGCCATCTCTCCAGCCCCAACAATAATCATCCTAGGCCAGGATGTTGGTGATACACACTTTAATCCCAGCCTCAGGAGCAGAGGCAAAGGTGGATGCCTGTGTGTTCAAGACCAGTCTGGTCTACAATAGTGAGACCATGTCTCAAAAAAAAAAAAAAAAAAAAAAAAATCCAGAGAGAGAGAGAGAGGAAGAGAGAAGAGAGAGAGAGAGAGAGAAAGAGAGGATAGGGAGAAGGTGCTAGGACTACAGATGGCTCGGCAGTTAAAAGCCCTGGCTGCCCTTGCAGAGGTCCTGGGTTCAGTTCCCAGCACCCACATGGCAGCTAACAACCATCTGCAACTCCAGTTCTAAGGGATCCAATGCCCTCTTCTGGATTCCACAGGCATTGTACATGTGTGGTATACTTACACGAATGCAGGCAAACTATTCATACTCACAGAATAAATAAACATGAGCATTCTGCACATTGAGTGAGATGATACAGGTAAACCCAGAACAGCACCTGGCTCCCAGAAGGAGTGCAGGGTTGGTGCCATTACTGTGTGCTAGGCCAAAGCAGTGGTGTCATGTAAGATAATAATTTCTTCTTCTGCTTATTTTTCCCCCAGAAGTTGTTCACTTGGTGATACCCAACTAGAATTCCAGGCAAAATACTAAAAAGGTAGAGATGAACCGAGCATGTAAATCTAAACTTGGAAGGGAGTGCAGCATAGCCCTGATCTTTTGAACCTACTCCCCAGTGTCTCTGGAGCCAAGGAGCTGGGCATGGTGGCACACACTTTTAATCCTGGCACTCAAGAGGCAGAGGCAGGAGGATCTCTGTGAGATGGAGGCCAGCCTGGTCTACATAACAAGTTCCAGGCCAGCTGGGGCTACAGAGAGACCCCATCTCAATAAACAAACAAACAAAGGTGGAGTGGGGGCAGAATGAGGAGGCTGGGCTGGGGAGATGCTCAGTTGGTAAAATGCTTGCTTTGCAGCACATGGAACTGAGTTTGACCCACAGAGCCCATACACAAAGCCCAGTATGGTGGCACATGCTGTAATCACAGTGATGATGAGCTGGGACATGGAGAGCAGCAGAACCCTGCATGGTCATTGGCTGGGCAGCTTACTTATTTAATGAAGTTTAGAGATAGGCCAACGAAGGGAGGGGTGAGGGGGTGAGGGAGGGGTGAGGGGGTGAGGGAGGAGTGAGGGGTGATGGCCAGCCTGTCCAAGAGGTCCACGTTCTCTGGATACTTCTTGAGAATGACTCTGTTGGCTTCCCACTGATTCACGAGATCTCTTGAGATTGGCAGGAAGTGGTGGGTTCCCTGTCACTGAGGCTGTGTAAGCAGAGCCTGGGTAAACAACTATCAGGAAGCTTGCCAAGGGGACCTCTGAGCAAAGGTCAGGCAGGGCCGTCAAGCACTTGGGCCTGGGGACCTTGGAGGCACTCTGAGTTCTAGAGCCTTCTGGACCCTGGGAGCTAAGTGAAGGCTCCTGAGACAGGTACCAAGAGGGGTCACTGTCAGATAGTGCTGGCCAGACAGGTGTGTTTTCCTAATATATCTCTACTAGGCAACTGGGCCATAAGTCTTCAAACTCAAAAACTGTCCTAGTAAACCACCAGAGATATGGACCCAAAGGGCCCATCGCAGCATCATTAGGATAA
>VZQC01011941.1:349237-411185 GCA_009823505.1 Rhizomys pruinosus | reverse complement strand
GGTGAGGAAGGAGTGAGGGGGTGAGGGAGGAGTGAGGGGTGAGGGAGGGGTGAGGGAGGGGTGAGGGGTGAGGGAGGGGTGAGGGGGTGAGGGAGGAGCCGCCCAGGTGGGCCAGCCTGTCCAAGAGGTCCACGTTCTCTGGATACTTCTTGAGAATGACTCTGTTGGCTTCCCACTGATTCACGAGATCTCTTGAGATTGGCAGGAAGTGGTGGGTTCCCTGTCACTGAGGCTGTGTAAGCAGAGCCTGGGTAAACAACTATCAGGAAGCTTGCCAAGGGGACCTCTGAGCAAAGGTCAGGCAGGGCCGTCAAGCACTTGGGCCTGGGGACCTTGGAGGCACTCTGAGTTCTAGAGCCTTCTGGACCCTGGGAGCTAAGTGAAGGCTCCTGAGACAGGTACCAAGAGGGGTCACTGTCAGATAGTGCTGGCCAGACAGGTGTGTTTTCCTAATATATCTCTACTAGGCAACTGGGCCATAAGTCTTCAAACTCAAAAACTGTCCTAGTAAACCACCAGAGATATGGACCCAAAGGGCCCATCGCAGCATCATTAGGATAACATTTAGGACAATCAAAAACTGGAAGCAGGGCGCATTCCCTTGCAGACTCCAGTCCCCGCCCCCCACAGTGATGCTCCACCTACTCGGTGCATGAAAAAAGGCCATTGAGACTGGATGGGCCTGAGGACGGGTGTTTGATCCCTGGAACCCGCAAGGGAAAAGGCACGAACTGACTCCTGCACATTGCTCTTTGACCGCTGTACATGTGTGTGTGTGCGCGCATACCCACACACATGCTGTGGCACACACGTGTGCACACACATAAATGTAATAAAAAAGTTACCACGAATCTTATCAAGAGCTTTGGAAAGCACTTCAAAGAAGACAGGGTAGGAGATGAAATGTTGTGGAAAAGACAAACACACAGGAAACAACCGCAGGGAACAGGCCGAGTTTCAAAGGTCGCCTTTAGGGGTCTGGTCGGCTCATGCCATGTACCCCACTCCTAATGAATGAAGGTTCTTCGTCTACCAGATCTGACGTGGAGTTAGGCAATGGGTGACTAGCCCACTTCCTGGCCTATAGCCCCTTCTTCCCACCAGGGGGCGCCCAGGGCTTTGCAGAGGTTGTAGGGACCCTGCAAAGTCAAAGATGACTTCTTCCAGCCTTGCTCCCCATTCTGTCCCTGCCTGCGTGGACAGTGGAGGGGGCACTGGGTGTCTCTGGCTGCTGATTCTGTTGGACCCCAGGCCCCCCCATCTTAAGGGAAGCTGGACCTAAGTATTCAGTCACAGCCCCACAGGCCACCCTGCCCCGATGCCTGGAGTCTGTCAGAACAACTCATCCTTTGAGTAAAGTGTGGTCCCCTGTGGCCTCCTCTTCACAGAGATGTCAATCATAACAGCCTGTGGAAGCTTCAGGTGGAGGGTCACAGGATGCCAGGCTCAGAAGCGGGCGGCAGGGTAGGCTACCTATTCTAACTTCCTCTCTGAATACGAGGTTCCAGCTTTGGACCTCACTCTACCGCTGGCTTAGCCTCCTCCACCTCCTATGAGCCTGGGTCAGAGGTGTGGCTGTTCCTCTAGTGTCCTGCTGTCTTCGCAACCACCCTCTGACGCCGGTATAATCCAGTCCACAGTTTTAGATGAGAACAGTGGCTGAGGTCACATTGACCAAGTGGGGGAGACCAGCTCTGAGCCAGGTTTTCTGCCTAGGGCCCATGTTTTCAACTTCCGTGCAATGGGTCAGAACTCACAAAGAACCCACCATGGCAGGGCAGTGAGAAACAGGAAGTGGTGGCCGCCGTCACAGGTCCTCCCCAAGCCTCAGTTTCCCTGTTTCCAGAATGAAGTGTGGGAGTGGCCTCTGGGCAGAATGACTTGCCTCCCTGAAGATTCCCAATCAGTACATGCCTACAAGTCCCTCAGACACCTTGCCCACAAAGCCCCCACATGCCCAGTCGTTGAGAAGCTCTAGCCAGAGTCAGAGGGGCAGCAGGGAGGCAATGAAGAGCTGGTGGGCTCCCAGCCAGGCCCAGCATGCTCAGTCTGTGTATTCTCCTTCAGCCTGGCTGCCAAGGTAGACCTGGCCTTCGGGGGCGCCAGCCCTGCGTCCCAGGAACCACTGTGGTCTTCCCAAGGTCAAACAGTAGAGGCTGAGGGGCAGCAGAGGGGACCTGGGAGCTGAGCATGGACGCATCCCAGCTGAGGGCTCTGTGAGGCTCCTGGCTCTTCTTGGCTAGAGCTTATTCCCATGGGTCTCTCCTGCTCCCCCTGCGGCCTCTCCTGAGCCCTGTCAACTTCAGGTGAACAGGCCACAGGAGGCAGACACCACATTGGGTCTTGATTCTCCCAGGTCCATCTTAGAGCCTGCATCTTTATCTGCCAAATAACAGAGCTGCTGGGGGGGAGGGGACCCCAGCCTTCAACAACCATCTACTCTGTTTCAAGGTATTTCCTAACCTGCCTCTCCACAGTCCCTCCAAGTGACAAGAGGACAGACACCAGAAGGGGCAGCAACCTGCACAGGGCTCCATCCCAGCATGACACGTTTCCACCCAGTGCCTGGCCCTTCCGTAAAATGGCTGTGAGAAAATGAGAGAACAATTCTGCTTGGAGCAACATGACCCCGCTGACCTGTGACCCCAGGCTGACACGTCAGCATTCATTCATTCAATTGAAGTCTATTGTACACCCACTCTTGACCAGGCTTTGTGGAAAATTCCAGGAACATGGAAGTAAACAAGGCAGATGAGGAAGGCCCTGCCTTCACGAGCTCACAGTGTAGGGCCTTGCAAAGAGGTCAGCCTGGACCCCTCCCAAGATTGTAGCCTCCACCTGGCCACATCACTCAAGCTCAAGGCCAAGTCAGATCCTTCTCTGGGGGACAGCTGGACCCATGTCTACAGGCAGAGGACACCCTTCAACGCATGTCACATGAGAATATCTCTAACTGAAGCCACGGCTCCTCAAAATCAGTACTGTCTGGTAGCAGCTGAGGAAACGGAGGCCTAGTGTGAGGGAACAAGCCGTTCTCCTTCATGGGGTCAGAGCTGGGGTCAAATCTGTCTAGTGTTCAAACTGGAGCTTTACCTTCCCCTGTGCCTTGGGGGACCCCCCCAAAATCTCCCTTCCCCCAACTCATATGTCCACACAACACAAATAGGTGGGCAGGGGGCCCTGAGCCACTTGTGGCCCACTTCTGGCAGCTGCAGGCGTCCAGCACCCCACAGGAAGCAGCCAGTGCAGGGACAGGTGGGCTGGGAACATGTGGCCGTGCAGGATGCTGGGACAGAGGGAGGGAGGCCACCGAGAGAAGCCAGCTTGGCTTCCTCCGAGCCTCAAGGACCTCCTTGTCTGAGCTTAGAAGTCTGTCTGCGCCCCCTAGCCAGCCCCCTCCCTTTTCTGGGCTCCTGCCACAGCCCCACAAGGGCCCAGAAGGCCCAGCCCTGGGGCATCCCTCCTATCCCACAAAAATGCCACCCCTGGTCCACAACACTAGGGTCTGTGAGAGCCCAAGGAACAATGAAAGCTTTCACAGCAACAGGAAAAGGCCTCAGGAAAACCCTGGGGAGGGGGTGAGACAGGGAAGACAGAGGGGAGGGGGAGATCTAAGAGGCCTGAGAGGGAGGGCATGGTGGGGGGAAGAGGGACAGGCCTCCTGACAAGGAAGGGCAGTGCCGGTGGGCGAAATCAAGAGGAAAGAGGGGGCACGTTGGAAACGAGGGAATTCGGGGACCCAGAGTACCCATAATGCCTCAGGGTGGGCCCCAGGGCTCATGTGCCACAGGCAGAAGACCCGTGTCTCTAAATCCCCACACCAGGCCATTGGAATCAATCTGAGGCAAATCTCTTTGGGAAGCTAGGATTTGTAACCTCACACATAGCCACTCCCCAGCTATCCGCTTCCTGCTCTGGCTTCCCTCCACCACCAGCCACAGGGATGAGATTGGGGCTGAGGGCAGAGAAGGGAAGAGGCGCCCAGAGCAGAGGAGCGGAAATGTCCGGAATCACAGGCATTGCAAAAGACATGGGCTTCCTCCCTGCTCTGACTGCCAACTCAGGGGTTATGGTGTCAGCCCGGGGGATGGGGGGCAGTGAAAGGGTTGCAGCCCCCCCACCCCCAGGAACCTCACACACACCAGCTTGCTGGTGGCTGCAGGCCATTCTGAGTGGGACTCCAGGTCCCTGTGCACCCAGGTTGCCTGCGTGCCTGGCAGGGGCCCTCTCATGACTGTTCCCTTTCCCCTGCTCTAGCCATCTGCTCAGTCCAGCCAGGCAGTCCCTTAGCTAGTATTCTAGTGGTCAATCAGCCTCCGGGTGCCCAGTACTTCTGGATAGAGGTGATACATACAGGACAATCAGGCCCCGGGTGCCCAGTACTGCTGGATACAGGTGATCCGTACAGGACAATCAGCCCCTGAGTGCCCAGTACTGCTGGATAGAGGTGATCTGTATAGGACAATCAGCCCCCGGGTGCCCAGAACTGCTGGATAGAGGTGATACATACAGGACAATCAGCCCCCGGCTGCCCAGTACTGCTGGATAGAGGGGATCCATACAGGACAATCAGCCTCCGGTGCCCAGTACTACTGCTGGATAGAGGGGATCCATACAGGACAATCAGCCCCCGGGTGCCCAGTACTGCTGGATAGAGGTGATCCATACAGGACAATCAGCCCCCGGGTGCCCAGTACTGCTGGATAGAGGTGATCCATAGAGGACAATCAGCCCCCGGGTGCCCAGTACTGCTGGATAGAGGTGATACGTACAGGACAATCAGGCCCCTTTTCCATCTTGCCTAGCGGACCTTGCTTTAGCTTTAACTAACCACTTCTACAAAACTTATGCTTGAATTTTAAAAACAAAGTCAACTTCTTTTTTTTTTTTTATGTGCATAAGTGGTGTATTGCCTACATGTGTGTAGGAGCACCCATGTCACCCAATGCCCTCAGAGGTCAAAAGAAGGTGTTGGATACCCTGGAGCTGGAGTGATGGATAGTAGTTAGTCGCCATGTAGGTGCTAGGAATTAAACCCAGGTGCTCTGCAAGAGCAACCAGTGCTCTTAACCACTGAGCCATCTCTCCAGTCCAAAGTCAACTTCTTATAACTAGCACCCCCCCCCCGTCTCTGCTGTTGTGGTTCCCTGGATCCCTAACATTTCCTGCTATCCTTCAAGGGCAAAGCTCAAAGGTCACCTCTCCCTATTTCCTTGACTGCCAAGGATTCTCAGTCCATTCTGTGATTTAGTCGCTGACCGAGAACCTCCTGCTGCCTTCTGGAGAAGGTTGGACTCTCAAACCCTCAAGGGATGTGTGGTCTGGGTCATGTCCTGGCCCTGAACCCATCTCAAGCATGCCAAACTGAGTTCACCCTACATTTAAAGACATTTTGCAGACTGCCCTTGGCCCACCATTGTGTGTGTGTGTGTGTGTGTGTGTGTGTGTGTGTGTGTGCGCGCGCGCGCGCACGCGTCTACGCTTTGGCCCTTCTCTATCTCTTGTACATAGGCAGCTGGAGAGACCCCTGAGCGTGGGGTAGAGAGCGGAGGTGAGAGGGGGACTGGCCTTACAGGAACCATCTGGAGTGAGGCTGGGCTGGCCTTGCCTGAGCAAAGGCACTGCCCACTTCCAACATGTCTCTCTTTGGCTGTGCTGTTCACTCACTCTGCCATCCGTAGGCCAAAGTTCTGCCTGAGGTGCTCCCTGGAAGGCCTGAGTGCATGGCCAGGAGGAGCTGGCCCACCAGGAGAGGCCATGAAAAGTACTCTGGGGGGGGGGGCTGTTTAAGAGGCGGAGAGGCTGCAAGCTAGTAGAGAGCCAGAACCGGCTGTGGGAGGAGGGGACAGTGAGCTCCGCTCAAAATAGCGATGGGGGAAGGGTGTGGAGGTGGCCAAGAGCCAGAAAAGAGATCTGCTCCGCCCTGGCCAGGGAGCGCTGATGTCAGCAGTTTGGGGCCACTCCGGCAGAAGCGTGGGGCTGGGGCTCTCCAGCTGCCTGGGTTGCCTTTCCTGCCCCAGCTATCATGCATAAATCACATGCTCACCTGGACAGCTGACAGCAGTGAGCTTTCTGCCTCACGAGTGCCCTGGGTGGGCACTGAAGACCCGAGAGTCACAGGGGCTGACAGTGCTGAGCCCACCACCGGGGCTGCAGACCAGACTCGTAGCTTTATTGAGGCTGTTTCCAGATGAGGAAACGAAGACTTGGAAAGGTTAAGCCACCTGCGTAAGGTCGAAAAGTAGAGGAGTGGCCAGCCTTGAACCCTAGACCTCGTTACTGTTGTCTAACTCCATCACTACTGTGTGAGGCATCTGTGGTCCAGCAGGCTGTAAGTGGTTGTCAAGGTCACTGTGGTGATGTAATTAGGCGGAGCAGGGGTTAAGCGGTCCCTGCAGCAAGTCCAGGCATCTGCCAGCTCTTCCCGTGATTCCTGGGTATCGGCTGGTACTGGAAATGAGAGAAGTGGCTGCAAGGTGCCAAGCAGGCAGCACGAACCTCGAGGTGTCCTCCTCAGGGAGGGCACCCTGCAGACGAGAGCAGCTCTGTCCAGTCACCTGTCCAGGGGGCCGGGACAGGAAGCAAGGCTGGCAAGCCCCACCTGCATCCTGCTTTTTCACCTCAGGGGTGGCCAATTACTGCAGAACTGACCCCCACTCCTGTCCTAAAGGGCAAGGTGCTTGGTGCATGTAGCTGTACAGGGGCTGAAGGAAGGAGCACCCCACAAATGGTCAGTTCCCTTCCCTGGATGCCAGCTTCCACCAGAAGAAAAATACTCAGCTGACGGTCCGTCCTCCCTATCACCTATAGATGAGGAATCCAAGGCACAGAGAGGGTGACGGATAACTCTGGGTCGCATAGCCAAGCAGCAGCAGGGCTGGGATCCAAACCCCACCCCTCCCACTGTACCATCTCAGCTTCAGCTGGTCTCCCTGCCCCTGTCTATGGCTGGCCTCCTTCAACAGTAACCCTGCTGGTGCTTAGAGGGGCCAGGACAGGGGGGCGTTAGAGGGATCGGGGCTAGGTGTTGGATAGCCATTATTACACTCTGCACACCTCAGTTCCACAACCTGGAATGTCCCTTCTCCCAGTCAAATCCAGGGTAAGCTTCTAGAAACTTCCCTGAGTACCTCATATGCCCAGAACCCTCTGGTCTCTGCCCTCATTTAGCCCCAGGGACTAGTGCAAGGTGCTGAGGGACAGGGCACGCAGGCCTTTGTACAGATCCCGTCCAGAGCTGATGTTCAGTGAGCTTCCCTGCATGGTCTACTATCTGTACCAAGCACCTTGCCCTTTTGGACAGCAGAGAAGGGTCAGTTCTGCACGGGCCTGTCCTCACGGAGCACCTGGCCCAGAAGACCTTAGGCTCCGGAGCTTGTCTCTCCCAGGACCGGGTGAAGCTGCAAACCAGCCTGGGCATGCTGCCTGGCACTAGGGCGTGGGTTTCTTCCCTGGTCCTCACCTGGAAGTAGAAGCCCTCTCCTTCATAAAGCTGCACATCTGCCAGGCCAACTCTTGTATTTACAATTCAGGGGTTCTACCTCAGGATCTGGAGTGTGGGCTGCTCTCCCTCATTCCTGTACTGCATCGGGTGTCACTGAGACTCGCCTTGGAGTCTGAACATGCAGGTCCAGATGAACCTGGGAATCTTCAACTCCAATTCACCCTTGAAGGGTGCTGCTGGTCTTTGGGAAGGGTTCCTTCCCTTCTGGGGTAGGCATCTGTCCTCTTGCTGCCCTCAGTGCCCATTCTTCAGCTCAGGAAACTGAGGCTCAGAGAAGGCAAGCAACCTGCTCAAGTCACACAGAAAGTTAGAATGAGAGCCAGGAATGGGGTCCAGCCTCCTCAGCTCAACAGCTTGGCTGGTCGCGGGCCTGAGAGGATGGAGAGCCGGCTCTGTAGTACAGGACTGCCAGGTGGGGTAGCAAAGGCTAGCTCCCTGGTCCAGCCCCAGACCTGCGAGTCCTCCGCATCTGGAAGTCACTGCAGGAGCAGACCTGGCTGCTGGGGGCTCAGGAAACAGAGGAATGGGGGCTCCGCCTCCCGCCCCCACCTCCACCCGTGTTTGCCTTGGCACCAGTGCACGTGGCTCCTGACAGGCCCAGCTGTCGGGAACAGTCAGCCTGAGCTGCAGACATAGGGGCTGCTGGCCAGAGCGGATGCCCCAAAGCCTGGACAGCAGCCAGGAGAGCTTGGCTCAACTTCTTGCTCTGCCTGCAAGATCCCTGGCTCCTGACTTAGCTTTTCGGGCCTCAGTTTCTCTACAGAGCCTGCCCCAGCTGGCTTGGAGGGTTCCCATGTGCTGGCATGTGTCTGACCACCAAACTGCCCCCAGGTGCCCTGCTTGTCCTCTGCAGGCCAGTGAGGGCCAAGCAGGAAAGAACTAAGCAACATTCACACAACAACTGGTTGTTTATCCTGCCTGCCTCAGGGCCCTCCACGCACACCTTCAACCAGTGTGCTGAGCACCAGGCCTTGGGGACAGGATGCAATTCCAGCCCGGTGAACTTACAGCCAGTGGGCAAGGACAAAAAGCAAGTATGTCATTCAAATAATTCTGGCTGCTGTCAGAGCTGGGAAGGAATGGGGAACCCAACAGGAATCTGACTCTGGAGTAGAAGCTGTGCTGAATATCAGAAATGTCAGAAATGCATGGCTTGACCTGCCCACATAGGTCCTAACCTCCTTCCTGCCCCAACACACCCACCACCATGCTCTGTGACTTGGGCCTCAGTTTCTCCATTTGTCAGTAGGGAAAGGGGTAGGCTGCATCTGGGTACTCATCTTGGGTCCTTGCTACCAGGGCATGTGCTGAGAGTTCAACGCTATGTGTAAGAAAGAAAGGCAAGAACCATGGGATGCCAGCTGCCCAGGGTGATGCCAGGTGACTTGTGTTGGCATTCTGGCCCTGGCAATCCTAAAGATTCTTCTGGAACCCATGTACTAGGTATAGACACAGTCTCGAAAAGCAGATGGTTGGAGTCCTAGGTGGTCCCAGCCCTGGGCTTCCCTCCTCTTCCTCCCAGCCCGTCATTCATGCCAGCTTGTGCCACAAGAGCACTGCCTTCAGAATACCAGCCTAGCTGCAGAAGGGCTTGAGCTGTGACTCTTCCTGAAGAAAGCCCTCCGTCCCATCCTGTGACTCTTCCTCCAGAAAGCCCTCCATCCCATCCTTCAGAACACCCTCTCTCTCCTGCACCTTTCCTGCCAACCATTACTCTCTGTAGGAAGCAATGGTGCTAAAACATCTCCCTCTTCCAGTCAGAGACTGTGTAGGACCCCAATTCTCTGCACCCAGCACAGGTCTGGTACAAGGCAGGCGGCACCAGGATCCTCATCCTCTGAGCGGAAAAGTCAGAGGAGAAGGCAGAAAGGGCCTGGGGGAGGGGGGCACAGAAGGGGCAGCGCAGCCTGGCAGCTTCCTGGACAAGCCTAAGGCCGATGTTCTCAGTCCTCAGTGTAGTTATTGTCCCTGACGGCCCAGAGAGCTGGCTCAATAGGGCCTCTGTCCCTTCCCAAGCAGGCCGGCCTGGCTGAGTAGCATCCCACCGGGCAGCTGGGAGCCGAGGTCCAACACTTCCTGTCCTCACTGCACATGTTCAGGGTGGTGGGGGCAGGGAGACGCTCAGACAAGCACCCATCTGTGTTCCCTAGAGAAGAGCTGCCCGGCTGGCGGGGAAGAGGCAGGAGAAGGGACAGTGTCTCTTGGAGCATTCTCAACTCTGGACTGCAGCCTGTCCCAGGGAGCTCGGGCCCCCTCTGCAGTGGAGCTATCAGGCCAAGAGCTTCCGTGCCTAGCTGGCCTCAGGGCCTTTGCATTTGCTGTTCTCTTCCCCAGGAGCAATCTCCCAGATCAGCAAACATTTTCTTCCCAACTCACTCATGTCACACCTCAGAGAGGTGGTCCGTGACAATCCTAGTTGAACCTGACCTACATTATGGCATATCTGTTTGCTTATTTCTTTGCTGTCATCTCACATGAATATAAACTACCCTTTTTCTTTTTTGTTCACTGTGGGATCATGCCAGGCACACAGTAGGAGCTCAATAAATGCACAATGAATGGACAGAAAAAATAAACCACTTGAACACTGACTCGCCTGCTGAAGGAAATACTGGGGAAGACCAAGGACCCATGTCTGAGGATGTCAAGAAAGCATCAGAGAGCATGAGGAGATCCAGAGGAAGTCACTGTAGACAGGGATCCCTGCTGACAGAGCAACTGGCAAACGAGTTGGGAAGCATAGGGAGAAGGCCTGGAGGCCGAGGCCATGGGGAGGCATGGGGAGAAGGCCTGGAGGCCGAGGCCACGGGGAGGCATGGGGAGAAGGCCTGGAGGCCGAGGCCACGGGGAGGCATGGGGAGAAGGCCTGGAGGCCAAGGCCACAGGACCCAGGGCTCCATCACCGAGCTGGATCTGGAGACATGGAGAGCCATGGTGATTTAAGATGGTGTCTGTGGCACTCTGAGATCTCTCTGGCCACACGTGGAGGATGGATGGATGGATGGGGGCAGGTGGAGGGGGTGGATACATGCTGTGCTCTGCTGTCCCATGGCTGTGGAGAGGCAATGGTCATGTGGCCTGGGGAGGGACTCTCAGGGGAGATGCGAGGCACTGTTGGCAGGACTCGGGGTGGCTTTAGGTGAGGGAACTTAAAGCCCAAGAATAACACAGGTCTCAACCATTCTGCCAGCTGGGGTCCTGAGCAGGTGCTCCCCTGTGCCCGTGATAGAGCACAGCCAGAGTGGAATACCTCTTCCATAGAGATGGATGGAAAAGGTCTGTCATACTGTGACAGCTGCAGACCTGAGCCTCAACAGGGCATCCCTTGGGCAAGAGCCACCTCCCTCAAAGCCGGTCTGGAGGCAGGGCTGGGTATGCTTGTGCTTTTCTTTCTTTTTTTTTTTTTAAACTATTTTATTATTTTTCTTGTTTGTGATTCTATATGATATTTTAATTTTATGCGATTGAGTGTATTGCCTGCATGTGAGTGCACCCATGTTGTGCAATGCCTGCGGAAGTCAGAAGAGGGCGTCAGATCCCATGGTAATTGTTAGCCACCAGGTGGGTACTGGGAATGGAACCCAGGTCCTTTACAAGAGCAGCCAGTGCTCTTAATTGCTGAACCATTTCTCCAGCCCTTCTGGTGCCTTTCCATAATTAAAAAGATGCATACACTTTCCCCTATAGGTAAGCAAACCAGCTTTGAGCTGGAAAGGCCAAACTGGGCCCAGCCAGGCCACATGAAGCACCCTGAAGCAGACTCTGGCTTTGACTATAGTTCCACATTGCCTGCCAGGGCCAGAGTGCTTCTTTGGGACCAGGAACCAGGAATGGATGAGAGAGAAGGGCTGAGCTCACAGCAGAAGCAGCCCCGGGGGTGGGGGGGTGGGTGAAACTGGAAGGGCCAACAGCCCAGTGCTCCAGTGATCAGACGCCCAGTGGACACAAGGCACAGATCCCACACGAGTGGCACTGTCAATCTCATGGCTTCTCACTCAGCCCTCCACTCAGCAGAGGGACACTGTGGCCAGAGCCCAGGTATCTTTGTCAGCACCAAGCCTTACATAGTACTGCAGTGTGAGAACATCAACTTCTAGACCCCAGCACCTCCTGGAGCCACAATGCTCTGAGACAGGGGGTGGATGCCCTGGGACCCTGCCATTGGCTCTGAGGCCTGGTGACATGCCCCAGGGAGGGCTCAGGGCTCTAGCTCTGTCCATACAGGGAGGTTGGTGGAACGTCTGCCTCAGCCCCAAGTTCTGCTCACCCCTAGCTCCCACTTGGACAGCAGGCAGTAACACAACCCTGTGGTGACAGACACAGGCAGTGGGAGGAGTCTGTGCCCCCACATTCTCCCCTTCAGTTCTCTGTGTGCCTGTGCAGAGCCCGTCCTCTATGCCCATCTCCACAGCCAAGGGAAGCTGGATGTGGTTCTCAGGCTGGCCAGCCACAGACAGCTCTGGATTTCTAAAAATGACAGAAACAGCCGCATGGGAAAGGAGGACCATGCTGAAGGAGGACAAAGGCATTTCTTCCATCTCTCCAGAAAATGTCTTCTGTTTCCCTGCCAGGGTCTCTTTGTGACCCCAGGGAGAAGTGGTTACATAACTGGAAAGGGAGGCTGGAGAGATGGCTTTGCAGGTGACAGCATGGGCTTTTCTTGCAGAAGAAGGTTCACATCCTGGCACCCATTAGGTGAAATAGCTCTCTACCTGTACAACCCTAGGGGCCTGGGTTTAAATGCTGCCAATGTCACTGAGTGGCAGCAAGGGAATCTCTGCTTCTCTCTAAGCCTTAGATTTCCATCAGTCAAATGGGGAGGGCAATGATTGAGTTCACAAATGCAGATGCTTAGCACTTGGTTGAAATTTAGTACACAGCAGCCATCATCACCATCACCACCACCACACCATCATCATTACCACAAACATAATCACCATGATCATCACCATCACCATCATCACCACCATAATCACCATGATCATCACCATCATCACCATCCCCATCACCACCATCATCACCACCATAATTACCATGATCACCATAATAACTATCACCATCACCACCACCACACCATCATCACCATCATCATCACCACCATCACCATCACCACCACTACAATCACCATGATCACCACCATTATCACCATCACCATCACCACCATAATTACCATGATCACCATCATCACTATCACTGTCACCACCACCACACCATCATCACCATCACCATCACCATCATCACCACTACAATCACCATGATCACCACCATCATCACCATCACCATCACCACCATCATCGCCACCATAATTACCATGATCACCATCATCACTATCACTATCACCACCACCACACCATCATCACCATCACTATCACCATCATCACCATCACCATCACCTCCATCATCACCACCATAATTACCAATGATCACCACCACCACACCATCATCACCATCACCATCCTCACCATCATCACCATCACCATCACCACCATCATCACCACCATAATTACCATGATCACCATCATCACTATCACCATCACCACCATCATCAGTACTAACACCAGCACCATTATTGTCACTATCATCATCACCTTCACCACCAACATCACCACCACCATTGTCACCTTCATCAGTAACATCTTCATCATTATCATCACTAGCATCAACAATGCAAACTTAAACATCATCATCACCATCATATCAAGCATCACTGCCACCACCATCACCATAATCACCACCATCATCACAGCCTTCAGCACCACCATCACCACCACTATTACTACATCATTCCCATCACCATCATCTTCACCATTACCAACATGCCTAAAAACACATATCTTTCAACTCTTCCTCCTCTACTCTGCTAGCATTTCAAAAACCAAGGTTCCATGAAATGCATAATTTCACCCCCAAAGTAACTATAAGAGGGGCTCTTCCATCTCCCTCAGCAAACATAAGATCTTGCCAAGGCAGGTTTTGTGCTAAGGGCTGGTAGGCATGTGGTCAGCCTGTGCCCCTCCCAGGTTTGGGCAGAGATGATCCTGCTGAATCCTCCTGTCGCTCTGCATCGTGTTCCACTGGGTCTGTGAAAGAACCAGGAAGCTAAAGAAACTTTCTCAGGATCACACAGAGTAGGGAATAGGACCCCAGGCCTGAGCCTGGTTCTTATTTATTTATTTATTTATTTATTTATTTATTTATTTATTTAGTGTATGAATGTACTGTCTGCATGTAGGTCTGGGCACCTGTGTCATGCAATGCCTCAGAGGTCAGAAGAGAGCGTCGGATTCCCCTGGAACTGGAGTTCTCCTGGAATTGGAGTTACAGACGGTTCTCAGCCGCCATGTGGGTGCCGGGGATCGAACCCGGGTCCTCTGCAAGAGCAGTCAGTGATGAGCCTGATTCTTTACAGTCCACCCTCTGTCTCCTGGCTTCAGGCCTGAGGTCTAGCACACGAAGGGCACCAGTCCTTCAGCATGACTGTGTGGTCTGGTTGGCAGGAAATGACTTGGGGGAAGAGCCTTTCTGGGCCTGAGGATATCACTGGGCAACAGGTTGTAAGCATGTGATCCTGAGTGGCAGGCTGGTTTCTGTCCTCTTAGAGGGATCTGAAGATTATCTTGATTCTACAGAAGCTAAATGGTTCTGTGCAAAAAGCCAGGCCTAGGCTGGAAAGCATTATGCCATAAAAGCTGGGAGACAGCACCCTTTCTACCATTCCTATCAGGCAAGTTACCTTCTCCTGAGTCTCAGTTTTCCCATCTGGAACAAGGGTGTATGTGGCAGGGAGGAGTTTCAGAGGTCTGTCCTGCTGTCCTTCCTGCTGCATGGGGGGAGCTGCCTCTTGCATGTACTCCGCCTCCCACCCCTCCACGGCAGAGCTGGGGAGGAGCCAGAGCACAGGAGCTCTGTAGGGTCTGGGGTCTCTCCCCATTCCGGCTGCCTCCCAAGAGAACCCCTGCAGGCACGACCGAGAGACCCTGTCCAGGCTTACACAGTCACCACTTTGTCTAAGGAGGACAAAGGCCAGGCACTGGGCCCCAGTGGCCACCAGCCCAGATGGACTGACAGGTCATCAGAGAGTTGTCAAGTTTAGACTCTGACAAAGGAAGTGTTAGGGCCACGGCAGCTCCGTGAGCTGCCTCTGGAATTCTGGATGATAACATGCTGCAATCACACGAGGAGACATCATCCTCAGGATGAGAGGCCATGGGAGCCCAGACACCCATGTGAGGCTTAGACAGAACTCATCTGTGGACAGATCAGAGTGTCTTGGGCCTGAAATCACGCAATCCACAGCCCTGAGACTCTGAGCCATCCAGAGACGCACACACTCTGTGACTACTCAGTCAGGAATGCGGGATGGAGTGGAGGAGTGCATGAGGGAAGAGAGCCCAGGGGTTCGCTGCATTGCCTGCTGTGTCTGCTCTGTACTCCTAAGACCTGAGGAGGACGCTGTGGCTTGCTCTTCCTCTGCCTGGGAACCACATCACTTCCACCCAGCAGGCCATCATAATCACCCAGACATCTGGAAGAATCTGTGTCCCAGCCTGCTCCACACCTCCCAAGCCAATACTTGTGATACCCCAAAACAAACACTATAAAACACCCCAGGTACTATTACTATGGAGCCTCAGTTGGGAACCATTGATCTGGTTGAACCTCTCTTCCATGTTATGGAGGGAAACAGATGCAAGTAACTGGCCTCAGGGTACACAGTGGTGTCCCCAGCCTCTACACCAGGGTCAAGGCCTCAAGCTTCTCCTTGTACCTTCTACCTGGACCCCTGTGGCCCCAGGGGTTCTGCTGTATCTTCAGAGGAAGCCCTGCCCCAGGGCATGCAGCATCTTAGATACCAAGCAGGCCAGGGGAGACACATAGGTCTGTCAGGCTCCAAGACAGTTTGTGGTCGCGCACATGCTCAGTGCCTACCAAGTGGCCTCCAGGAGGGTCACTAAGGGTCTTCAAGGCTAATCCTCACTCCCAGGAAGCCTGTAATCTGTAATAAAAAGAAGCCGCTGGGATGGCATCAGACTCTAGGACTTGCTGTGATTGCATGGCTGTATGGCCTGAGATGTGGCTTCTCTGGTCTAAAGTTCCAGATGTGTCCAACCTGCAGTCTTTGAACTGCACAGTACCCAGTGTAGCTATGAATGAGGCACAAAACAAAATTATTCATTTGCTTACACTATGAGATTTGTGTATGTGCATGTATCTGTGTGTGTGTGTGTGTGTGTGTGTGTGTGTGTATTTTTTGTCTTTTTGAGACAGGGTCTCCCTCTAGCCCCAGCTGTCCTGTAACTTACTATGTAGACAAGGCTGGCCTTGAACTCACAGAGATCCACCTGCCTCTGCCTCCTAAGTGCTGGGATTACAGGTGCATGCCACCACGCCTGGCAGTGTGCGTGATTTTTTAAAAATTCCACTGCAAGGTTCTTAAGCATGAACTTGGTACATGTTGTGCTGTAATGTCAAAAAGAATGGCACACCTGCAAAGATCCTCAGCACAGGAGGCTAGATGGAAGACTTCTGGGAACCCCTGCCTGGTCTGCCTCTGGGTCTCACACAGCAAGGCCATTCATTTAAGGGGTTGGAAGCCCTCAGTGTCTTCGGCTGGGGTTGTCCTGATCAGCTAAAAAGTCACATCAGTGCGACCCTCATCTAGAAGGCAGGCTCATGAGGCTGACTTTAGGACAGGGAAAGTAGGGGTGACTATACTATGGGACAATGGCCACTGAACTCTAATGTGCCCTGGAGGGACCCAGCACTTGAGATCATACAGACTGTGACCCTGTAAACCCAGATCTTTGAGCACAGTAAGCAGGCACTCTACCACTGAGCCACACTCTCAGCCTAAGGCTCTGTATTCCTGATGAGCCTCTGGGACTGGTGCAGCCACCGGTCCAAGGACCACATTTTAGCCTCCTGATGCCCAGAAGCAGAAGCTGCTCCTTCCTCGGATCCCCTTGCTTTTGGTGTCGGGACCTGCAATTCATCTATAGTTGTTAGTGAGATCTGTACAGCAGTACCAAGGGACAGGCAGGATATGGGTAGGTGGACCCACTAGACAGAAGGGGAAAGTGAGGCACAGCAAGGACACGGGACTTATTCAGGGTCACCTACCTGGCTATCCTCCTGTCTCCAAACTCCCTTTTGGCTGATGAGAGCCAGACCTGGGGCAATGAGTGGGCTGCTCCCGCGGCCTTAGACGGGCCCTGGCCTCCCAGCTCTACAGCGAGCCCTGGAGGAACTGCTGGCCATGCATGGAGGTGGCTGGGGAGAAGTCCCAAGGGAGGTGGGTTCACAGTGGGTGCTGAAGTAGGACAGAAGAGACCAGGTACAGCCCAGGGCAGGCTGCGGCACAGCAGGAGCAAGGGTTTGGCAGTCGGGGGATCCCCAAGTGTGTGTGTGTGTGTGTAAGACTGTGGAGCTGAGTGGCTCCTGGGGGGTGGGAGAGGGTGAGGGGAAGGCCGTGTCTGAGGCATCCTGTGACCCTTGGGTACATCCCACGTCTCTCCCATCAGCCCTTGATCCAGTCCCAAGACTTACTTTACCAATGAGGACAGACAAGGCTTTGGGACACAGTGGCCTCAAGAACAACACCAAAGCTCACAGGAGCCACAGCTTGCCAAGTGCTAAGAAGGCCCAAGTCCTGCACGGGCAGTCTGGCACACATATCCCACCCATTTCACAAATATCTCAGAAAAGTTATGCCACCTCGCCAGGGTCACAGAATGGACAAGTGCAGCAGTGAAGTCTGAGTCGGGTTCAGGGACGCTCTGCCTCTCAAAGGGCAGCCCGGTTAAAATCATGGGCCCACAGAGCCCGTTCTTCCCTGAACAGCCCCAGGATAAACACAAGTCACGTGAGATGCATAAGTCAAGAACTGGGTATCAGGGGCCCTCAGTGTTCTGCCAGCATTTTGCAGGTACAACAGGAGAAATCAGAAGGGGTTGCCTGGCGGAGGTGACCCTGAAAGATGATTCAGCCCAGGGATGCTTTGTTGTTTCGATACAGTTTAAGCGTCTGCCAAAATGTGTTGGGATTTTGGTCCCAGGGGTGGTCGCATTAGGAGGTTTGGAGCCAGGAGGAGGTCCTTACATCATTGGCCCTAGGGTCCCTGGTCCCTTAGAAAGTCACCAGGGTGGTTTCACATGATGCCTCAGGGGTTCTCCTAAGAGAGTGCTTCTAAAGTACAAGCCCTCCCCTGCCTCTCCCACGTTCTGTGTTGGAATCACTCACATGCCCCTATGTATGCCCCTGACATCTGCCAAGCACTGATACAGCCCAGGGCTTGAGCAAATAAGCCATTTGGATATTGACTCTCCAGGCCCTTTTAATAAACCCCTTTAGAAATTCAGTTTGTGTCAGGCCCTTTGTGATAGTGACTGCACGCTGACTATCGCAGATGGGCTTGTTCTGTTTCAGCATTTCGTTTCCTGCACTTCAAGATGGGTGAAGGCTAAAGGGGATGGTCTTCCTTCTAGTCCCTGCCCTCTTTCCTGCCCATTGGGGCTTAGGCAAAGCCCTAATGGTGGACACAGTGGGGACTTCTCATCCTCCTTTGAAAGGAGAACCACCAGCTGAGGATGTGAAACTGGCTCAGGGGCTCCTTCCTGCCAAGAAGGCCGCCCATGAGCCACGAGCCCAGCTCAGCCCTCTGTCCTGCCCCCACGGCAACCTCAGCTACTGTTCTGTGCTGTGCAGGTGAACGCTTGGGAAGCCCATTCCTCTCTGGGGGCCAATGAGAGCTGACAGCTACAGCTGGCACTGGGCATCTTGCTGCCACTCTGGGGTGCCACCCTGGGCAGATCCCCTGAGCCTCATCGGGGGAGCTCCTTTAGTGGACCCCAAGTACTCAGACCTATCCCCTGCCCTTTCTAAGCCCCCCCAGGAAACAGCCTAGTCACCTGGCCCTGTGACTCATCCTAGAGGCAGCCCCCTTGGGGAGAGGGGAGGACGAGGGGAGAAGGAAAGCCCAGAGTCCCTTTTGGGGACCCCATAGCCTGGGCACACTCCCAGACCTTTGGGACACCCCAAACCGGTTTAAAAGAGTTGAACTAAGGCCTAATTATTGCAACAGCAATTAAGGAAAACGTAGTGGCAAGTGCTTGCAGCGTGGGAGACACTTGAGATGAAACAGCAGCCTCCCAGCATCCTTTGAGACAGGGCTTTCCCAGAGGAGAATACCAAGGCTTGGAAAGACTGGCCTGCCTTCTCAGAGACACACAGCTAGTAAGACGCTGCACTGCAGTGGGCCCAGGAAGCACCTTGAGGGTCTTGGAGGAGAAGAAGGGAAGGGAGACTGGGCCTCAACCTGGGTCCTGGCACCTCCCAATACCTGTCACCATGTGAGGCCACCCCGTGCAGCAGCAGTCACAGGCCGCCCAGCAACACCCACGCTGAGAGCATTCTCCTGCCACTCGAAGCATTCTTGGTCCCATTCTAGGGCCCAGTGCACAGCAGCCCAGGTCCCCTGAGTTCCGGGGGCTTCTGGGCTCTGCCGCATGCCTTATGGCTCTGGCCTCCCCAGGAGAGTCACAGAACGGCTTCGTTGGCCTCCCCTCGCCCACTTCCTCCCTCCCTCCTCTCCTCTTCCCTCCTCTTTCCCTTCCTCTCTCCCCTTCTTCCTTGCCTTTCTGCCTCCCTCTATAGATCTTCTTGTAACATGCCGTCCCAGCTCAGGCACCATGGAGAAAACCTCAGTTCCTTACTAGATCACTAATGGGTCCTTTCTGTTTTCCATTACTATAATAAAATAGCTGAAGCATAATAGTTTATAAACAAAATGGGTTCATTTAACCCAGAGTTTTGGCTGACAGTCCAAATATGGTGGATGCAGTCTGGTGAAGGCCGAATGGTGGACGACTCCCTGGCTAGATGCACAGGAGATCACCTGGGAAGATAGGAAGCCAGAGAGAGGGAGGAGCCAGCTCTTTAGTCACAATCCTTTCCAGAGAACTAACCAGGGTCCTGGAGAGTCACCTCAGCTTCTTCCAATGACCTAATCACCTCCCACCAGGCCCTGCCTCTTAAAGGCACACCACCTCCCTTGTGGACAGGCTGGGGACCTAGCTTCCCACAAGAGGGGAGTCCTGGGGCTGGAGAGATGGCCTAGCGGTTAAGAGCACTGACTGCTCATGCAGAGAGACCCAGGCTCGATCCCCAGAAACCACTTGGCAGCTGAGAACCGTCTTTAACTCCAGTTCCAGGGGAATCCAATGCCCTCTTCTGACCTCCAAGGTATTGCAGGACCTACATGCAGACAGAACATTCATACACAAAGATAAATAAAATAAAAATGTTTAAAGAGGGGAGTCCCAACTACAGCAGCTATGGACTGACTGACTGGAAGCTTTAAGCCCTTTGGGCCTGAGAATTTGTTCTCACCTGCTCCCTCCCAAGGGAGGTAGTCACAGGGTACCCTGAGGGGAGAAGCCAGGCTCATATAGAGCTAACTTCCCAGGACACTCCATGTCACTCTGCTTGAGGGCTCTAAGATGCTTCTTGCCGGTGGTGCATGCCTTTAATCCTAGCACTTGGGAGGCAGAGGCAGCGGGATCTTTGTGAGTTCAAGGCCAGCCTGGTCTACAGAGTGAGTTCCAGGACAGCTGGGGCTACAGGAGACCCTGTCTCGAAAACACCAAAAAAAAAAAAAAAAAAAAAAAAAAAAAAAAAAAAGATGCTTCTAGTCCCTGGTCTGGGTGCTGCAGGGGAAACCCCACATCCCTACAGTTCCTCTGTTCCTGGCATAGCTCTATCCACTCTGACCCCAGGGAACACTCAGACCTACTTGTGAGGTCAGGGCTGGAGTAAGGGCTGGCAACCCCAGGCAGGGGTCAGACATGGCTGGCAAGCCCTGCTTGCCATCTTTGAACACCAAACCCTCAGGCTGGCCTCCCCTGGCCTGAAGACTGTGCAGGGCTGGAGTCCAAGGGCCACGGAGTCAGAGTCGGGGAGGGCAGAAGGGGGGTGGGTCAGCTGCCCCTCCCCTGGCAATATCCTGAAACCACTTACATTCCCCCTCTAAGGTTTCAGCTGTGCTGGGATCTGAGTCTCTATTTTCTTTTTCTTTTGCAATCTCCAAGAAACCTGAGCTGCCAGCTGGGTGGGGGCAGCGATTGCGCTCTCTTTAACATCTGGATTGCATTAGCAGCTGGGGTGTGCTGACTCAGAAACACATTCCCCTGTGCTCCAGCCCTTAGCTGGACATGGAGACACAGGTGACAACATCCCTCGGACCTCCCTCGAGACAGGAACTGCTACTCCTCAAGGTCTTAGGAACAGAGAAGGTGCAGAGCTTGGAGTATTTCTGCTTCAAGGGTAGAGCTTGAAAGGTGGCTACCAGGTTGGGCATGGCTAGGAAGAGGCAGTGCTAGAGAAAGAACATTGGGTTCTTAAGTAAGTTATCCCCACTCCTACCCAGCCTCCAAGTCTACACAGGTGCAAGGGCAAATTACAGATGGGAAAAGGTGGCCCAGAGGGGGTAAGCAGCTTGCTCGAGGTTGCACAGCAGAGCGGTGTACAGAATTATAACTTGAACTCTGTCTTTTGGCTTATAAATTTAAGGGCAATTTCCTTTGAACTCACTGACAGACATTGCCCCCATCCCCATCATCAAGGTTATTAACTGGTGGCATGTTGACCCTCTGATAATCAATAAGCCCCACTGTGACAATTACAGTTGAAAGTAGAGTCCTTTAGGGTTGCCTGATGACTTTAGCACCCCAAGATACTTGGCTTTCATGGGTCCCTTCTTGTATAAGTTACTAAAGGTTACATTTTCTAATTGTGGGACAAATACCCAGGCTGGATTCTAATTATGCACGCATTATTAGACCTCTCCTGTTCTCAAAATAAATACAACTGGTGCCATGTCTGTGGACCCCTAAAAACAACCACAGGCCTTGATGCTGCCTGGGCTTCGGCATGTGGAGAGGTCACCGGGCCGGGTCTCTTAGGCTCTTCATCGCATCTTGGGTTTCTTGAGTGGAGCTTTGGTTCTCACAGTGCTCCACTGGGAGGGAGATCCTGAGCCTGGGGTGGAGCCCTTCCTCTTCTGCTTGCTGTGGTACCTCATCTCCCCACCCCCACCTCCCCACCCTCCACTCTGGTCTTGACAGAGCCTCCCTGAACTCACAGGCTGGGGCAGCTAGGCCTCCCCCAACCCGGCTTCCAACCTGCCCCAAGCATGATCTTTCAAATTGCTAACTGGAGCCTCTCATCTAAACCCAGATGGCTTTTCCCTGCCCTCCACTAAGCCCAGGGGTGCAGCCAGGGGTGCAGCCTGGTGTGCAGGCCCTCACCACCTGCTCTGACCGCACCTCCCACTCCTCCTCTGGGACTGCCAGCATGGCCAAGGGCTCGCAGTGCCCAGAGAGACCTGGATGCCTTCCCATCCTGCTCAAGCTCCTCTTCGCTGACGCCTCCTATGATACCCAAAGTGGAGCCAGGGGAACCTCAGCTGGAGCTGAACCACTCTGGCTTCTCAGAGTAGCCCATCCTGCCTCTGCCTGTCTTGGCAGCTCACTGGCAAGCAGGAGACACCCAGGAAGGAGTGCCTTTATAGCCCCCACTGCAAACACACACGCCAGGCTGGAAGGGCAGGTGGCCTAGAGCCAGACACCGCAGCTCAGATCCTCAGGGTCCTGCCTCAACAGGAAGCAGATCCCAGCAAGTAGCACCCAGACAAGGCCTCTTCTCCAGAAACAGGTCTTGGGTTGGAACCCCTGGAACTGGAGTTATGGATGGTCATTAAGTGCCACATGGGTGCTGGGACCAAACCTGTGTCTTCTGTCTTCTGCAAGAGCAGCCACTGCTCTTAACTACTTAACCATCTCTCCAGCCCCCAGACCAGAACTTCTGATCCCCTGCCTCTTCTTCCTGAGTGAAGGGATTACAGATGTGAGCCACATATGCTCTGTTCAGTGCCAGAGACTGAACCCAGGGTTTCATGCATATTAGGCAAGTACTTTACCAACTGGTCTATATCCCTTGCCCCCTATCCTTTCTTCCTTCCTTCCTTCCTTCCTTCCTTCCTTCCTTCCTTCCTTTCTTTCTTCGTTTTTTTTTCATTTTTTATCTATTTATTATTTTTATTTTATGTGTATGAGGATATTGCCTGGATGTGTGTAAGTGCACCCACGTTGCACAATGCTGGCAGAGCCCAGAAGAAGGCATTAGATCCTTGGAACTGTAGTGACAGACAGTTGTTAGTCACCATGTGGGTGCTGGGATTTGAATCTGGGTCTTCTGCAAGAATAGCCAGTGCTCTTAACCACTGAGCCATCTCTCCACTCTCCAGCCCCTCTATCCTTTTCTTAAGGTTGTAAAAGAATCGATCCACAAGCTACCAGACCTGGGCTTTTGTGCCTTTGGCAGGACCACTGGCAGCAAGAATGTTGGCCATACGCTCCTCACTTCCTCCCTGAAGTCCCAGAGCTCATGGGTAACCCTGGGGCCTGGCAAGGTATATTATTCTCTCTCAGTGAAACCATGGAGAATTCTTTTTTTATTTTTTTTTTTTTTGAGACAGGGTCTCCCTGTAACCCCAGCTGTCCTGGAACTCGCTCTGTAGACCAGGCTGGCCTTGAACTCACAAAGATCCGCCTGCCTCTGCCTCCCAAGTGCTAGGATTAAAGGCATGCGCCACCACGCCCGGTATTTTTTTTTTTTTTGAGACAGGGTCTCCCTGTAACCCCAGCTGTCCTGGAACTCGCTCTGTAGACCAGGCTGGCCTTGAACTCACAAAGATCCGCCTGCCTCTGCCTCCCGAGTGCTAGGATTAAAGGTGTGTGCCACCACGCCCAGCCAACCATGGAGAATTCTAAATGCATTTAGATCATTAGGAATTCTTCCACAGGACAGAAGATAAAAGAACAGAAAAAATACTTGAAGAAATGATGGCTGAAAGCTCCCAAAATCTGATGAAAAGCTTAATCAATACACCCAAGCAGCTCTATGACTTCATGGAGAATGAACATGGATACAGACCCAGAACAGTGAGCCCCTGAAGGCCAGACCCAGGAGTTCTCAGAGCTGTGCAGGTGTGGCATGCTGGGCTGGTGAATTACGATGTATGACATATCCTAACCACCCACAAGTGAACTAATACAAAATAGCATTTAAAAATCAGTTAAATCTCTGTGAGTTCAAGGGCAGCCTGGTCTACAGAGTGAGTTCCAGGCCAGTTGGGACTATAAGGAGATCCTGTCTCAAAAAAAAAAAAAAAATCAGTTAACGAGGTAAATGTGGGGCTAGAGAGATGGCCTAGCAGTTAAGAGCACTGACTGCTCTTGCAGAGGACCCGGGTTCCATCCCCAGCACCCACATGGCGGCTGAGAACCGTCTTTAACTCCAGTTCCAGGGGAATCCAACGCCCTCTTCTGACCTCCGGGGCATTGCACAACACGGGTGCACAAACCTACATGCAGACAGTACATTCATACACATAAAAAATAAATAAAAATTTAAAAAGGTAAATGTTACATTAGAAAATTAATACAAAGGAAAACATTATGAATGAGCTACAGGAACAAAAAGACAAGAAATTTAGAAAATAAAAACAAACTCTACCAATAATGCATTAAGCACACATGGATTAAAGAAGCCATTAAAATGCAGGGATTTTCAGATTGCACAGAAAAATCAAAATCCAACTAAATGCTATCTCCAAGAGACTAACTTCAGGTTCAAATATTCGAATGGATTAAAAGTAAGGGATGGGAAGAAGTCTGTCTCTTAGATAGCAAAGCTAGAAAGTCAAGTATACTACTAACAGAAAAAAACAGACTTCATGGGTTTGGTTGGGTTTTGCTCTCAGTGCTAGGGACTGAGCCCAGGGCCTAGCACATGCTATACAAGTGCTCTAACATTGAGCTGCATCTCCAGCCCCAATACAGGCTTGGACCCCGAATAAATTATACTAAAGTATAAAAGGATATTCTATAACAGTAAAAGGATCAACTCCTCATGAAGATCTAACCATTGGAAAGATATGGCATACTTAGAACTTCAGAAAAAAAAAACATGAAGGAAAAAACAGTTGAAGACAAAGGAATAATTCAATAATGAGAGTTGGACACGTGGATGTCTCCACTTGAAATAATGGATTGGAGAACTAGGGAAACATCAACAAGGCAATAGGAGACATAAACAGCACTGTAAGCCAGCAGGCCTAACAGGACTGTCTCCAAGCCAGCCACATGCTGAGCTCTAAAGCAACCACAGTACATTTAGAAACAATGAAACAATGCAAATCGTACTCTCTGACCACAATGGAATAAAGTCAGAAAGCATGAAAAAATATTTGGAAAACTCACAAATATGTGGCTATTAAACAACACACTCCTAAATAACCAGCAAGCCCCAAAAGAATCATGAAAAAAATAAGAAACTATTCTGTGGCATAGGAAAATAAAGACACAGCAACACTAGACTTGAGGGGATACGGCTCAGAAAGGTATTCATAGGTGTAAACATTTACAATAAGAAAGGACCATGTATGTCCCAGGGAGATGATGGTTCAGTCACTAAAGTGCTTGTAAGGACCTGAGTTTGGATCCCCAGAATCCCCAGAAGAACTGGCATAGAGGAGTATGCTTATAACCCCAGCACTGGGAGGCAGAAGCAGGAGTTCCCCTGGAGTTCACTGGCCAATGAGTCTAGCTGTATTATGAGCCTCAGGTTTAATAAGAGATCTTGTCTCAAAAAAAAAAAAAAAAAGAGATGGAGATGTGATTGAGGACGTCACCAGGTGTGCGCCACCAGGCCTCAAAATGGTGGCTCTGGGGTGGGGTAGGGAGTTATTTTTAGGGGTTCAGAGCTCAATGTTGCCAGATAAAGAGTTCTGCAGAGTGGGGTGCAGTGGGGGGTGCTGCACTCATAGCCAGGAGACCATGTCTAATAGTTAATAGTATCAAACTACGAAGTTAAGTGATTAAGACAGAGTCTAGCCTGGTGTTAATCCCAGCACTTGGGAGGCAGAGGTGGAGACCTGGAGGCCAGGCTGGATTATGCAGTGGGATTGTGTCTAAAAAAAAGTAGGACAGGGAAGATGGCTCAGCAGGTAAGAGCATGCACCACTTCTGCAGAGGACCCAAGCTTAGTCCCTAGCACACATGGGAGCCGCTCACAACCACCAGTAAATCCAGCTCTGGGGAATTGGATGTCTCTATCCTCTGAGGCCATCTGCACCTACATGCACACATACACACACCCACACACAAACACATGCACACATACACACACCTACACACAAGCACATGCACACATACACACACCCACACACAAACACATGCACACATACACCCACCCACACACAAACACATGCACACATTATTCTTTTTAAAAATTAAAACAGGGGGCTGGAGAGATGATGGCTCAGCGGTAAGAGGGCCAACTGCTCTTGCAGAGGACCCGGGTTTGATTCCCAGCACCCACGTGGTGGCTAAGAGCCATCTTTAGCTCCAGTTCCAGGGGAATCTGACGCCCTCTTCTGACCTCATTGGCATTGCACGACACAGGTGCACCAACCTACACGTAGACAGTACACTCATACACATAAAAAATAAATAAATTTAAAAAATTAAAACAGTAGCTTGTCTGTTGTATATACCCCCCCCAATTGTTTTAGGAAAGATCAGAGTGGAAACTAATGAAAGAGAACAGAAAATCAACTCAACCAAGTCAGTTCTTTGAAATGTTCAACAAAACTGGCAAAGCCATCCCCACAAGTGTCCAAGATAAAGAGAGAATGCTCAGATGTCAAGAATCAGAAGTAAAAGAGAAGGACGTTATTAGTGGCTCTACAGAAGTAATGAGCATATAAGAGAATATGTGAAGAATTGTATCCCAGTAAGCTGACGAATTTGGTAAAGTAGAGAAATCCCTAAAAAGACAAAAATTCTAAAACAAACTACATAAGACAGACAGTCTGAATTGATCCAGACAGATCCAGCATAAGCAAGGGAACTGAGCTGGGGTCACAGCCTACCAACCAAGAAAGCCCAGCTCAGAGGACTTTGGAGGTGGTCCCACCCTCTATCAAACATCTGTTTAATTTAAAATTTTACCTTACCACGTGTTTGTGTGTGTGCGCGCGCGCGCGCGTGTGTGTGTGTGTGTGTGTGTGTGTGTGTGTGTGTGTGCGTACATGTGTGTAGGTGACCACAGAGGCCAGAAGAGTGCAGGGGATCCCTGAAGCTGACAGGCGTTACCACTGACCATCTCTCTCTCCAGGCCCCTACTGAACATCTCACAGGGAATTCATAAGACTTCATAATCTCTTTCTGAAAGCAGAACATGAGAAAGCTGCAAATCATGGACACTGATATGCTGCAGCACACCGATGAACCTGGAAGCCATGACAGTGGAAGGAGCCAGGCCCCAGCCCCGTACACCACGTAGTCCAACTGAAGGATTGCTTCAGAACAACCCAGTCCACAGAGAAAGGGGATGAGTGGTCGTGAGGGTGCTCTGTGAATGGCTGTGGTGATGGTGGTACAAGTTTCTAAATAGAAAAAATCCTGGAACAGCTACATTTTAAATGTATAAATAACATGATGAATTGTCGCTCATTCAAACTCTGACCTGAAAAAGCATCCTATGTTTACAGATTATATTTGTTTTTTGAGACAGGGTCTTACTTCATAGCCTAGGCTGGCTCTAGGTGACCCTCCTGTCTCAGCTTCCCAAATACTAGAATTACAAGCATGAGCCACCACACCTCACTTACATATTACATATTTTGACCTGTTGTGTAATATTGTATTAGAGGCATGGATTTCTTTCTGTAGTTGATAAAAGCTTTGGTCACCCTGTTCCTCCTTTCAGGAAGACTCCAGCTACACAGCCTAGTGGACAGCATCCAACTAATTATTTATTTATTTATTTATTTATTGAAATAAGGTGTCCCTGTAGCCCCAGATAGCCTAGAGCTCGCTGTGTAGACCAGGCTGGCCTTGAACTCACAGAGATCCGCTTGCCTGTGCCTCCCAAGTGCTGGGACTAAAGGTGTGCACTACCACATCTGGCTTCATCCAACCAAATTTTAACCTGCTTAAATCCTCAGGACCTAGTACCCAATCAGGTAGGTGCTCGCCAAAGAAAAAAAGCATAATGCTGGGCAACCTTCCATCATGCCAGGCCCTGCCAGGCAGCATCCCTGCCTCAAGTCGCTGTGCCCATGTGATAGTGTTCTACTTCCCTCTTTGCCGCTATCACTGAAGTGGGCAGGGAAATGTCTGGGCCGTCGGGAGTCCAGGACACAATCAAGTTTGGGAAGGATCAGGACGGGAAGGCTTCGGCCAGCTCCAGCACACCCAGGCTGCACAGAGCACGGGGGTGTCAGCTGGTGGTAGCCTGGGTGCTCAGGGAGGCACCTTGCACCAATTCTGTTACCTCAGCTCTGCAGCTCTCAGAGACTCAGTTTGTCCCACTGCCAACAGGCCACTCCTCCTGCTTCTGCCATAGAATTAAGATAAAGGTCTGTTTGCAGGAAACCCCACATCAGCATTGCATGGGAAGGCGGGAGGGACCCTCCATCCCAGCATTTGGAAGACACTTGTTTCCCCAGGTTAATCCTAGCTCCTCTGTGATTAGTTCAACTTGGGCATAGAAGTCCTTTTCTTGCTTGAAACACCTGTCCCAGGCTTTCAGAACGAGGTGCAGGGGAGCCAAAGATGTACAGGCAGTCATGAGCATTTTGTGGAACACCATCGGGGTACATTCAGCACAGGGCCTGTCCCCTCCTCAACATGACTGGATTCTGCTAGTCCATTTCCCAGGGAGTGTATGAGAGGATGGAAAGGGAACTCTCAAGCAGGTCTGAACAGTTGTATGAGTGATCTCTAAGCTGGGAAGGGCCTGAGGAGCTGCCAGCTAGACGGCCATGGGCAGAGCTGGAGCATCACAAAGACCCTAAGCTGGCCCCCTGTCCCTCCTACCCAGAGAGCCCTGGGAATGGAGTGGAGCTTGGCGTCCAGTGAAGTCACATGATACCCAGGGCCTCTTGCTCACTGTGTCCATGGAGGGTTGGGATGGAGGATGTGGAGCACAGCTCTAGTGGTCAGCTCCCACCCTGCCAGGCTCCTGTGGGGGGAGGCGCACACATCACCCTGGGAGTTGAATCAACATGTGGGTTTCCAGTGGGTCCGGGGTTCTCCCTTCTGCCAAGGTCCCGGGAAGCACCAGCACAGCCGGTCCCGCACCACACTTTAAGCCTGACACGGCCCTTCCTAAAAAGAGCCCGGGATGTGAGGAGTAGCAGGCAAGCCCATCCCGGCTCCCACAGCCTCAGCCCGGGCCCCACCCAGCTCCACTCTGGCTTTCGGCATCTGGAGGGTAACACTACATGGCTTTTCAGAGTCACCAGGATTCCATTTCCATTACATATATAAAATAAAATCAGCAACACATTATTAAAAAAAAAATGGAATATGTGAAAAAAATAATAGAAAAAAAAAAGAACCACTGATAAACTCAAAGTACTTAAAAAGCAGCTGCTATCCTCTCTCCCTGGGACCCCGTGTATCGGGGAGTTGGGGTCATCTGGGCGACAGGACCAGCTGCGACAGCCCTACATCATTATCACAACGCATGGGGGGACAGACCGGGACTACCACCAACACCCTCCAGGTCCGGGTCCCATACCCTAAGAGAGATGTCTTGGCCCCTTGGCACACAAGGCCTTTGCCAAGACTTATTCTGGGGCCAGAAGTCCCATCCTCCTTGCTCCAAGGCGAAGAGGCAGAGGTGGGCGTGAAGGGGGGGTGCACATCTGGATTCCTGGCCTGGAGCCTGAATTCCTTCCTGATGTGAGCAGATGGGGCCTCCGGGGAGCTAGGAGGATGCTGCTGGCGTGTCCCGCTCCACCATAATTGGAGCCACCCTGCAGGAATGCTTATGGGACCCAAAGGCCCAGAACCTTACTTGAGGGCCCAGTTTCAGTCCAGAATCCCCTAGGCAGATAGCTGAGCAAGCAGCACGGCCCAAGCGGAGCTGGTGTCTCTCCATCCACTACCCCCCCCCATGCCTCACTTGACTGTAGCAGAGGAGAAAGAATGCCCAGGGAGACCACAGTGTCCACCTACCCACAGACAAGCACCGATCCCAGTCAGAAAGGAAGCTGGAGAACCTGGACAGATTGGGCTGCCTTACCTGAGGGCAGTCCTTGATGTAGTGTCCTTTGTTGAAGCACAGGTGGCACAGGTAATTGGGCGGGGGCCTCTTGCTGGGCTTGCGGGCCTCAGAGGTGAGTGTCAGGTCTGAGAAGTGCTCAGTGAGGGAACTGAGGCCATCGGCAATGTTGTTGAGGGAGCCGTAGGGTGAGGCACTCTTGTACACGCTACTGCTCAGCGCCTGTGGGGACAGGGGCCATTCAGAGCTGCGGCAAAGGGAATTTTCACTCAACATCCCACACCAATCCACACACAATCCACACTTCCGCTGTCTCAGGGACCTGAGTTCAATACCCACCCACACTAGTCTGGCTTCAGGGGCTCTGCCTATAGCATGGGAACAAGGACAGTCACCTCCTATGGGTTGCCATAAGGGTCAGGTAAGACCATGAGTTAAGCACTTTGTTTCTTGCCCGCACATTCAGACTCCTGGGTACATGGTGACCCCTGAGTACAAGGCTATCATTAGCATTCATTCTTGACACACTGCACCAGGTCAGATGGTGTAGTGGTTAATACTATCACCTTGACAATCTCTAGACTCACCAAAGAGATAAATCTCTGGGCATGTCTGGAAGGGAGTTTCGAGATGGGAAGACCCACTCTTAAATGTGTGAGGCACCATGCCACAGGCTGGGGGCCTGGACCGAATAAAGGGAAAAGTGAGCTGAGACCAGCACGCCTCAGTCTGCTTCCCAACTGCGGATACAGTGTGACCATTTGCCTGATGGCGGGATCCCCCGGCATGGTGGGCTATACTCTCAAACTGTGAGCCAGAACATAGCATTCCTTCCTTGAGTTGTTTATGTTAGGTATTTTGTCACAGAAATAAGCAAAGTAACCAATACAGAAGGAATCACAAAGAGCTGTGGGTCAGATGCAGACAGACTTCAGGCCTGTTGCTGTTCACTCTATTTTCCATCTTATAAGGAGGAGGCTCAGAAGCTTGTGGCCTGATATGTGTTTTGCAAAGCCCAGAGGCCTATGCAAAGAGGAGCCCAGCCAGCCTGAGCCACTTCCCTGGCAGCCAGAAGAGGGAAGTGGCCACCTCTCCCCCCTCCACATGATAGCAACCAGACACCCCTCTGAGCGTCTGAGCAGACGCAGCCCAGGCTCTCCTGGTGTATACAACCTCTATTTATAGGTATCACGGGCTCCGGGCGGCCTGGCACACTGGAATTTAGTAAAGGTGGGGCCTCTGGTAGGGCAGGCAAGGAATGACCAAGGGTTCCCCTTTCCTAGTGAAAGGCTAAGGCTAGAAAGAGGCAGCCTCTCCAGGAAGCCAACAGCGAACCTGGGCATAATGCTTAGGGGCCAACTCCAATACAGATGACCAACAATGGCAGGAAGAAGCTACAGACCCTGGGCTGAGGGAGAGAAGCGGCTTTTTCAGGAGTACTTAGGCTTACGGGGAAGTTAGGCACCACAGCTAGGCCCTGATCTTCCTTTCAATCAGAGGGTAGGCAGGGGACTACAGCAGGGACAATCCTCAGAGTAGGAAGGGGAGGGGAAAGAGCTGGAAGCAAGCCCCAGGGCATGGGGCACACCCAGCCCGACCCCAACCAGAGCAGCTTCTACTCTCACGTTCCATCTTGAGAAGTCTGCCACCCATTCCTAGGGGACCCAGCCTTTACCATGCACATAAGGCACTACCTTGGACACCCTGCTGTGTGACCCTGAGCCGGCTCTTTCCTTTGCTAGGCTCCTGCTCTCTCTCACAAAGTTTTGGACCAGAACCTGGTCATAGAAGGACACACAGAAAACGACAGAGTGGCCCAAACCTTCTTGCAGTGACAGGGGGAAGGGAGCCCCATGGACCCTGATGACCATCTACTCAGCCACCTACTCCATCTACAGGGAGCTCTTGTGCTAGCCTGCACACCATCTGGGCTGACACTACAGTACTCAGATGAGCCCAGAATGGAGTGGATCCCCTACAGGCCTCCAGGGATACCTTCTGAAGCACAGGAGGTGTGGGGGTGGGGTGGGGGTGAATGAGACACAGATCTGATGGTAATTAGACCAGAAGGCGATGGTGACAGGCCAAACTCTAACGACATATGGACAGCTGGTTCTCAGCACAGCCCTGTGAGTCACTGTCCCCTATTTCACAGATGAAACAAGTTCAAACTTATATTGAATGACCTGGGAAACGTGTAACAAAAAGAGGTTTGTGGGCTCCACCTCAGGGCTACCACAGCAGTCCCTTGGGACCAAAGGCATATTTCAGGATATGGTCAAATGTCAGTTTCAAGATCTTAAGTAGATAGTTCAGTGGCTCTAAGTATATTCTTACTGAGGTGCAGCCATTACTGCCATCCACCTCCAGAACCTTCTACCTTGGAAGCCACTGAACAGCTATTCCTGCTGCCCAATCTGATCCTGTGCTGCCCAGGCTTCAGGAAGTTTGGATAGCCACATTTGCACAAGGTCTTTTCATGTCTTCCCTGGGATAGGAGGCTGCCCCTCTCCCCGACCCCCCCAGCATCACAAATTGGCCCAACCACTGGGGCAGCATCACCGCATCCTCTTGGAGAGAAGTTGATGCAAACAAGAAATTCGAAGCTCCCAGCCCCGTGAGTCACCCTCACGGCTGGGAAATGTAATTTCACAAAATAACAACCCTCTTCTCTTCCCCCCCTTTCCTTTTCCTTTCTTTCATTTTTGCTGGATAAGATTTAAGCAACTCCACAGGCTTTGAGACTGTTTTGGCAGCAAACTTCCAAGAGGAAGGGGACCCTAGACGGATGCTGATGAAAATGCATTATTAATTGGACCCTGAAGAGCCCTGCACCCACTTTGTGGCCCTACTTCCAAGCTTGTGACAGCCCCTCAGGCATCCCCCAAGGGGCCAAAGGCCTCTGAGCAAGCCACCCCCTCCCGGACAGCCATTACCTCCCAAAGGTCTCAGAGCTGCCCTCCCTTATTGCTCCATGGACAGAAAACAAGGCCAGGGTCCCCCGCCTCCCCTTCCCCCCCTCCCCTTCCCCCAGTCTCCCCTTCCTCAGGCCTCCCCTTCTTCCCCTCCCCTTCTTCCCCTCCCCTTCCCCCCCTCCCCTTCCCCCCGGCCTCCCTTTTCCCCCCCCTTCCCCCAGCCTCCACTGTCTCCCAACCTACCACACAATGGCCACAGCTCTCTGCCCCCAGCCCCAACTCAAAACAAACCGCCAGAGCTCAGAGTTCCAGAACAATCAGGTGACCCAACTTCATTCCATGTTATGGGTGAGGAACTAAGGATTGGAGAGGCACAGGGACCTGGACACAGCTGGGACCAAAAGCCAAGAGTCCTGCTTGCTTGGTCGGTGTACGCCAGGCAGGCCAGCGAGCCGTTTCCTCTGCAAAGCCCTATTTGAGCTCAGGCCATGGAGGTGAAAGGCCAGTACCGGCTGTTTTCCCAGCCTGGGAGGACTGGGCAGAGCACAGGGTAGGGCCTGGCCCCTTGGAACAGAAGGGAGGGAGGGCAAACTTGACTGTCTCGGCAAGTGTTAAGTACAGACACCAGGTCCTGAGAAACACCCTAGAGCCCAGTATGTAGAGCGTGACTAGCCCTGCACCTGCACCTACTGGCCAACATGCAGAACACAGACGTGGATACTCCTGAGGTGCTGCTGTCCAAGGGGCCTGGCCTCCTCCAGGGAGGACCCCTTCACTCCTCTGCTGGCTGGGACAGGAGCCACCTCTCAACTTCTGCCACTGTCCAATGGTGCTCTTCAGCTCTAATCTCTGCCTGCCAGGCACCACCTCATCTCTCCTGAGGGTGGTTGTCCCTAAAGGCAAGCACCTGTGACCTTCTATTACCCCAGATTGCTTTTTGCTGCTTCTGTTACTGTCCTAGGTGTGGAAAGTCCAGACAGAGAGGGGCCCAGGAACCCCCGGACAGATAGGATGACATCTTAAAGGGCTAAAATGAGGGCCTCGGTTCTGGTGGACTGGGGGAGGACAGCCACACTTGTGTGCTGAGTAGAAGCCCCCTTTTACTGGGTCAGTGACCTCCAAAGCTAATATGAAGCACGAGACCCTCATAACACCACATGTAGAGGACCCAGCATCAGACTCCTGTCCCTTGCTGGAAACTTCTCCACAGTTCTAGATGGGCCAACAAGGAAAAGTGGGTAAGAAGACACTAAATTGTTCTGATCAGATGGGGTCTGGTATATTCTAGAAACTCTTTTCCTTGTCTTGATCCCCTTGCCTGGCAAGACATTAAATGAGCATTGTTGATCTATTTCATTTTATAGAGCTAAAAACTGAGGCTCAGAGAGATCTAGCAACTTGCCCAAAGCAACACAGCCAGAATGTGTTGGTGAGTTATATTTCACCCACACACCATCTCCAAGGCTTGGCCCCACCTACAGGAAGGGGAACTAGAAAAAAATGTCAGGTTTGACATGATACGTGAGGCCCCTCAGTGCTGGGCAAGATGAGGTACCAGCCAGCTTCTCTGGGCTGAGTGAGGGGGTTGGATCCTGAGGGATGCGGTCCTACTGTGGCTCATGGGATGGACAGGCATAGAATTCTACGGCTGGTTCTTATTCTCCCCAAAGATGGGCAGGACCATCAAGAGGGCACCATGGGTGAGGGGGGGCAGGTGGGCAGATGTTTCTGAAAGTAGCCCAGATGGGGTGGAAGGTAAAACCATAGAGACGAGGCAGGAGACAGACAGGAGCAGCAAGGACGGCAGCCATACTCAGCACCACCTATGCTCTTGTTTCCAAGGTCACGAGCTGACCAGGAAATGTATGGGTTGGCCAGGACAGGTGGGTGACCCTTTGCCAGGACCCCTGTCCTCCAGAGTACCTCTGCTTCCTGGAGACACACATGTAAAAATAGTTCTCACCACACATCTGGTACTCAACAAAAGAGTCTAGCCTAATGAACACAACTAGTTCTTTTTTTTTTTAATTTTTTTATTTATTTCCGTATGTGTATGAATGTACTGTCTGCATGTAGGTTTGTGCACCCGTGTTGTGCAATGCCGCGGAGGTCAGAAGAGGGTGTCAGATTCCCCTGGTACTGGAGTTCTCCTGGAATTGGAGTTTCAGACGGTTCTCGGCCGCCATGTGGGTGCTGGGGATCGAACCCGGGTCCTCTGCAAGAGCAGTCGGCGCTCTTAACCGCTAGGCTATCTCTCCAGCCCCCACAACTAGTTCTTTTAGATGAAGGAAGTGGGCAGAGAGAACTATGAGCTTGCCTACAAAACAGAGCCTAGCAAGTCCAGGAGGGACATCTCCACCCTGCTTCCTTCAGAAGCAAGAGTCACCTAGAGTCACCACTCACTGATAGTGCTCCTTGGCTCTGCCCAGAGAGTACCCAAGTACTGAGGACCCTACACCTCACACTTCTAAAGTACTTGTGCCAAGTAAAAGCAGAGGCCAGGAAGGGGCTGGAGAGATGGCTCAGCAGTTAAAGAGCACTGACTGCTCTTGCAGAGGACCTGGGTTCGAATCCCAGCATCCACATGGCAGCTAAGAACCGCCTTGGGCCAGGCGTGGTGGTGCATGCCTTTAATCCCAGCACTCTGGAGGCAGAGGCAGGCAGATTTCTGTGTCTGTGAGTTCAAGGCCAGCCTGGTCTACATAGGGAGCTTCAGGCCAACTGGGACTAAAGGGACACCCTGTCTTAAAAAGACACAAAAACAAAAACAACAACAACAACAACAACAACAACAACAACAACAAAGCAGAGGCCAGGAATCTGAGAAACCCAGGACTGCACAAGACTATAGTGTCTACCCAGTCCAGGGTGCAGCTGGGCCTGGACCTATGATTCACTATGCAGTGAGGGTGTCTGTAAACAGTGCAGTCATGGGTAGACCTGTGTGTTTGTGTTGCGTGTGCTGGGCCCACACTGGGGACTCCAACTGCCTTGAGATTCTCAAAGAGGCTCATGACCAAACAAGGTAAGGACCATCTGCACATCCAAGCTGCGGCTGGGACACCCTAGAGACAGGGCTTTACCATCTCCCAAGTCACTCATTGCAATTAATGTAGCCATCAGCACACAGTCCTTCAAGATAACACAGGAGGATGAGACAGGGGAGCATCTACTTTGTTGTAGGTCTGAAGATGGAACAGAAGCCAGGTTTCTCTCTATCCCCCCATCCGACAAACACAATGAACTAAGCACCTAGGACCTCCCAGGAACTGCCCGAGTATCCAGGCCAGACCTCCTAAGTGGAAGGAGGTGCGATTCCTACTCTCAAGGCCTGATGAGTGAGCTATGGGGAGACACACCCATTGCATAGGACATGGCAGCCTAGCAGCTAAGCCTGCTGCCTTCAGAATATCACACCTCACTGCCACAGCAGTGCAGCTCCCTACATAGCAGTCCAGGCCTCTCAGGAGGGTTATCCGTCTATGCCATAAATTGGAATCTGCCCATTGGGCATGGCAGGACTGGAAATGGTATCGTAGGTAGAAGTAATAGCAAGTGTAAAGGTTTGGAGGTATGGAACAGCTGGGCACTTCCAGAAATCTCAAGTTGACCAGTATGGTCCAAGGATAACTGATATATATATATATATATATATATATATATATAGTATATATATATATATATATAGAGAGAGAGAGAGAGAGAGAGAGAGAGAGAGAGAGAGAGAGAGAGAATATGAATATAGGACAAACAGAGCATGTACTAGGCCCCATATCGAAGTCTTGGTTCTGTCCCTAGCTGTCTGAATGCACCCTCTTTCCTCTGGACCAAGAGGCCACTGCCCCCAGGCTGGAATATAGTAACAAAATTGGAAGTGTTCAGAATCTATCTTCTTCCCTTCTAAGCCAGGCCAGCCAGAGCAGAAACACAGTAGGAAACTCAGTGCCCATAATTCCTAAAAAACATTGGGATCCAGAGTGGGGGGTGTGGCTCGGCTGGCGGAGGGCCTGCCTAGCACGTGTAAAGTCCTGGGTCTGATCATCAGCTTCATAAACCAGCCATGGATCGTGGAACACACCTCTACTCTTAGCACTTGTGGAGAGAGACAGATGTCATCCTCAGCTACACTGGAAGTTCAAGGACAGCCTGGGCTATGTGAGAAAAAAGGGGTTGGGATGTAGACAGAATATCAGAGGCACTGTGGCTTGACAGGAGGTCCCAGGTGCCTGGTGTGCACAGAGCCCAGGGGAAGATAAAGATGGAAGCTACCTGGAGACCACCTGCAACACAGGCCACAAACACAGCTCTGTGGGACACAGAAGAGTTTTAGATCTGCTCTGCTGGTGACTGGAGGCTTCCAGGCCTCTGTTTTGCCCTCTGTACATGGGGTCAATGCACTAGATTCTATGGATGAAGCAGGGCTGCAGTCCATTGGTCCTTATTTCTATGCCCCTGGATCTGCTAATCACTCAAGACTGAAGCCCACCCCCCAGCGTAGGTCCATCCTGTCGAGTTAGGTTAACTTGACAGAGGAGGGCCAAGTAGCCTACGCCAACCCCTCTCAAGTGGTAGCTGCCTTGCCTGAGTTACCATTCAGCTTCCTGGGGGCTGGGGGGCAGTATCAGGCAGTTGGGGAGTCTCCCCAAGTCCCAGCCATTCCTCCCAGGCCCAGGGCTGCCTGCCATCACACCCAGACCACAAGGGCTGTGAAAGTCAAGCTCGGCCTCTGCCAGGGACCTCCCATCTTCAGTCAGGAGAGTGCCTTTGCTCCACCTGTCCACACGAGTGGTCCCCCGGACACCAGCTGAGAGTAAAAGTCTATCATCCAAACTCCTAACAACTGAGCAGGTTGATTTACAAAATATTTTTCTACATTTGTGTTTGTGTGTGTCTGTGTGTGTGTGTGCATGCGTGTGTGTGTTCATGAGCTTGGGTACATGTCCACAGCATACATGTGGACATTAGAGGATGGCTTGTAGGAGTTGCTTCTCTTCTTCTACCATGTGGGTCTTGGGGATTGAACTCAGGTCTTCAGGCTTGGTGGCAGTTTCCTTTATCTGTTAATCCATCTTGCCAGTCCGGTCTTGACTTTTTTTTATTCGTTGATTTTATGTTATGTGCTTGCATGCATGTGAGTGTACCTGTGCCACTCAATGACCACAGAGTCCAATAGAAGGTATCAGATGCCCTGGAACTAGAGTTACAGATGGTTGTTAGCTGCCGTGTGGATCCTGGGAACCAAACCCAGATCCTCTGCAAGAACAGCCAGTGCTCTTATCTGTTGGCCATCTCTCCAACCCTTGCCCCTACATTTTGAATTTTTTTTTTTTTTGGTCTTTTTGAGACTGGGTCTCCTTGAAACCCCAGCTGGCCTTTAACTCACTGTGTAGACCAGGCTAGCCTTGAACTCACAGAAGTCTGCCTGCCTCTGCCTCCCCAGTGCTAGAATTAAAGCAGTGCCCCACCATACCTGGCACATTTTGGTTTTTGAGACAAGGTCTCACTGTAGTCCAAGCTGGCCTTGAATTCACACCAACTCTCCTGCCTCAGTCTCCCAAGGACTAGGATTATAGGTGTGAGTCCCCACCTCCAGCTGTGACCAGCTATGCCCCTGTGTTCTCTCAGCTGTCTGTGAGGAATGGCTGAAGGCTCTGGAGACTGTCTGCTAAGCCTAAGGATACCCTTGTTACCATTCACAAATCTCCAGTGAGCAGGTCACAGCAGCAAGGAGGGGCTATGGTGCCCCATAAGGCAATGTGAGGACCCTACTTTATGGTTCCAGGAAGAGTTTCCTAAACTTTGGAGCTATGCAGCCAGCCAAGGAGATGTCTAACTCAACAGAGCATCCCAGAGCCTGGCAATATTTGGAAGAAGACTGGCAGGTATCCTGTGCCAAAGCCATTCTCTGGTGGAATAAATATGAGAAATATTGAGATGTAGAACCATTAACACATTTTGTATTGCAGGACTTCTCAGAGACTTTACTGTGCTAGAGGGCACTGTATGAATTCAAGAATATACTGTACTGTTCAAATCTATTCAAGCCCATATTTCTCCCCACATCCTCAAAGGATGGGTAGTTATTTGACAGAAGGGTCACACTTTCCACCGACCTCTAGCCTTGGAGAAAAAGAGAAAGAAAGCAAGCAGCTGTCCTAAGAATGGGACTTGACAGCCTTACTCCGCTGATGTGGTGGAGGCGGAGTACAAGGGCCGCCCAGAACTGGCTCTCAGAACCCCTCCTGGGGCTCAAGAGGTAATGCTAACTCTACTTTTCCAGAGGTGGAATCTATGGCAGCTACACTGTTGGGAATTTAAATTCCAAACAGAACTTGGCAGGGAAGAGGCCATGCAGCTCGGCCCCCTCCTCCTAAGCCCCCTCCCGCTGCGGTCACCTGAAGAGAGAAGGGGGCTCACTCAGGGTCTCAGGAGTTTCTCAGATGCAGTTTCCAAAAGTTGTGTCACATCAGGCCTCACTGCAGGACCCAGAAGTCTTTTAAGTTACTGCAAGGTGCCCGTGTCCCATGGAAGGTTGCCTCTTGGAGCTTGCCTTGCCCTTGTATGTGGACTGTGCCGCCTCTTTCTCTGCTTCTAGGGCTAGAGGGCCAGTAAGGACTTTGGCTTATCGTCAGCTCCCAGGACTGAGGTTCCGGGGGCACAATAGGCTTCTGTGCCCCCATGTCCTCACCTCCCCCAATGCCAGCTGCATTCATGGTGTTTTGCTATTGTGGAGGGAACAGCCTGGGGGCGGTGCAGGAGGGGGTGGGCTCTTGGCACAGGGGCTAGCGCAGACGGGCCGTGGTCAGCGGTCAGCATGCAAGTCACATCCGCAGGCACTGCCACCAGGCCTGCCAGGCCTCTAACACAGCAGCAAGGCTCATGGATCCTGGGTCCCTCCTGGCATCCCCTCCTGCCCACATGGATTTTGCTGCCTCTGCACCCAGCCCCTTGGTGGTGGCACTGACTTGGGGGGATTTCTTCTCGCCTTCTCAGCCAATGGCTATTAAGGAACCATATTAGGTCACCAACTAAGCCTTGGACTCAGGAAAGGCCTGTCCCCAAGAGCAGCTGGGGCTCTGAGAGGGTTTAAGAGTCCAGGGGGATGGGCGACGAAGAAGTGGGGCCTAAGGCCAAGGCAGCCTTCTGGAAGTCTGCAGGCACAGTCCTTCAGCCCTCCAAGGTGTACGGAGTCCCTTTGGTCTCCCAGATCCCGGCTGTCTGAAGCCACACACTCTCTTGTTTATGCAGGCTCCAATCTCAGACATAACACCCTGGGCAACCACAGAGACTATCTCTACTCGACGGGGAGGCCGAGCCCCAAAGAGACTGAGGTGCTCCTGTTGTCAGGTCCTGAGAGACAGTGCTTCACCACTGCTCCAACTCCTCCCACACAGTGCCCCTTCCCTTCCTGGGGAAACTGAGGAACATAGCGATGAAGTGACAGGAGGCTGGTCTCACCAAGCCACAGCTGGGATCCTGGAGCTTTCAAATTTCCCAGGAGAGGCACAACATCCTACTCCCAGAGGGGACCGCTGGCTTCTTAGCAGACTGAGGCTAATAATGGCTCTCGGGAAAGGTTGGTTATGGACCCCGCTGGACCTGTGGGCCATGGTCATCTATTTTCTCCTTTGTGTGAACTTCCATCCAATCACCTGCCATGACAGTGCCCCATCCATTCCCACAGGCATTGTCTAAAGCTGCCTCGATCCCCAGGCTGTGAAACCCCCAGGACCCCTCACTCCCACTGCATAGAGCTCAACAATGCTAGGAGAATAAACAACAAGAAAGACCCTGGCACTAAAGAAACACTCCACAGACAGCCCTGCAAAGTCACTGGTCACCTGAAGCCAGCTCCCTCTCCCTAAGTAGAGGAGGCAAAGTGTGATAAGAAAAAGATTGCAGCCTGGAACCGTTCCTCAAGCGCAGAGTGTGCTTTATAGTTTATAAACACTCAGGGCATACACATGCTTTCCCCTGGCTCTAACAACAGTTCTCCAGCCTGGCCACCAGGCCCAGGACCCCAACTCCACTTCCATCTCACAGGTCAGCAGCGCAGCCTGGGAGGTGCCGGCCCTACTCAGTGTTTTATATGTCCATGAGTCCCTGAGCAAATAGAGGCAGTGTTGAACGCATACATGGGCTGGAAAGGGTGACCTTCCACCTCCCTATTGAACCTCCAAGTCTCCTTCCCAGGCCACCTCTACATCAGAAAAGTAGGTGACCCCCGAGTGTGGCCCTCTAACTCCTGCACCTTGGCAAGTGGAAGCTATGGAGATCGTGTGAATTCCAAAATTGGAGTAAATGGGAAGTATTGTGGTAGGTGAATTCTGGGAAGGTTCTGGATAAAACACCCCCCCCAAAAAAAGGGGCGGGGAGATCATGATCATCTGTGTATTTATCTAGCTAGCGGGACAGCCATTGCCGAGTAGACTTTGTAACTGAATCCACTGAACAGACAGCCTTTGCGACACAGCCCAGGTTTTGGGAGAAGGCACTGGGCAGCTGGGGCCCTCCTCGCCCATCCTCCCCACCCCCATTCCCAAGCTCTGAGGATTTCCCTTTCATTCCCTTCCAGCCTGGGAAGGCAGAGGACAGCGCAGTCTTCTAGGGCAAGCTCTCAAAAACCACTTCCTATGTGGCTGGGGGCTGGGGGGGGCGGGGTGCACAGCTGCGGGGTGGACCTTAGGGTGGGGGGTCCCCGAGTGGGAATAGTAGGAAAAGCCCCTTGAAGACTCACTGCTCTCCTGGGTGCCCTTCGGGTGGGGAACCACGGAGATCCTAGGAGAAAGCTTTTCGGCCCTTCCAGGAGTTCGGAGCAGGATCTGTCCCAGCGGGCGGCGACCAACAGGGTTGATAGGGTTGGGCGAGGGCAAGACTAGGAAGGGGCTCCCCGCCCTGGCCGCACCCCAGCTGTCTGGAGGGAATCCGGAGACACCCCTGAGCTTGCTTACTAGAAGCAAGGCTGCGGGCTGGAAGAGGGGGCGGGAGGGCCCTGCCCAGGCCTGAGCAGCTCCGGGCCGGCTCTTCGGGGAGGTGACGCGCTCCCTGCGCCCCAGGGACTTCGGGCGGCAAGTTTGGCAGGGCTGGTCGGAGCCAAGCCAAGCCTGAGCCAGCAATGCGGAGCCCGCCCGGGCCAGGCCAGGAAGAGCCGGGCAGATAGGTACCCGGCCTGGCGCCCTGGCCCCGGGGCGGCCGCGCGCGGGGCACCCACCTCTCCGCGCTGCAGCTGGAAGACGCTGTTAAGATAGCTGGAGTGCAGGGGAGAGCCCAGCTGCTCCGGGCGGCCCTTGCCGAAGGCCAGCTCTGGGGGCGCGGCGCCGGCCGGCGGCTCCGGCCGGAAGGCATCGAAGGCGCTAGCCTGGTGCGTGTCCTGCAGCGACAGGTAGACCCAGTTGAGCAGCTGCGCGGGCTGGTACACCGAGGCGGCGCTCGTGTCGATGGCCGACAGCAGGCTCATTTTGCCGCGGCCGTGCCGGCCCCTCCCCGGCCACCCGCTCGCGCCCCCCTCCCGGCGGAGGGGCGGGCACCGGGGAGCCTGTGCCCACCGCCGGCTGCCCGGGCCCCGACGGCAGTTGCCTTGCGCCCCGCGCCCCGCGCGCTGCCCGCAGCCGCCGCCGCCGCCGCCTCCCCCCGACTGCGCCCGGGCGCGCGCGGGCGGAGGAAAGAGGCAGCGAAAGTTGGGCAGGAAACTTTTGGCCCCGCCCCTCCCGCCGCCCGCCCCGCCCCTCCCCGCGATCCGCTATCTGCCTTGCCGCTGACCCTCCCGGGACCGCTCCCAGGGTGGGGTCTGTCGCGGCCCCGCCCCTGCCCGCCCCTCCCGGAGCGTCCTCGCTGCCCCATTGGCCGTCCTCTTGAATATGGATGGAGGGGTGGGGCGAGGAAGAGCGAGGCTGGTCTGCACATGCAGCACCGCGTCTCCGGGCCCGGGGCGGCCCCTCCCGAGCCCCACCCGCGCCCTGTGGGCCATCCCAGTTCCTCCATCCGGAGCTCAGCACCCCCCGAGCCTTAAGCACAGAGTTTGTCGTGGCCCAGTGCCGGCCTTTTCCCAGGCCCTCTCCAACTAATTCGTTTTCCCGTCGCCTCCCTCCTTTCCTCCGTCTTTCCTTCTCCCCCTTTCCCTTCCTTTCCCTCCCTCCCTTCTTCCCTCTCTGCCTGTTTCCTTGCCTCCTTCTCTCTTAAGATTTCTTATTGTCTTTCTGTGGCTGTCTTGGTATTCCTGCGTATCTCTTCTGTACTTCCTTTCAAACACACACACACACACACACACACACACACGCACGCGCGCGCTCACACATGCACACACACTTCTCTTGCTATCACTCTAGGACCCTCCCCCTCCCACTTAATTCCTTCCATCTGCAGAATCGCTTTGGGCCGCCTGCGCCGAGGGGGGCCCGAGTTCCTGCCCCAGGAAGAGCTCCCCGCCCCTTCCCTCCTCCTCCTGAGCTTCTCCTGTTTCTGCTCCAGGCTGGCCTCCCTCTTCTCTCCCCTCTCCTCTGAACAGGCCCCATCCTCAGCCCACCCCAGTCCCTTGGAGGGGCGCCAGGACCCCAACCTGGGTTGGAGGATCTCAGGAACTCGGATCTGCCTGAAGAAGCCGGTACTAGCCGGTGGCTCCCAGGAAACCATGAGGCATTCTTCTCGCAGTCCCAGGATGGTATATGCTACACCATATCCAGGGATCTTCCAAGAAGGAATCTTCTCCGCGGAAATGACTGCCTGGCTTCCAGTTTGGCCCAGGAACCAGCCATTCCTCCTAGTATTTAAGTGTAGCTGGAGGGACCTCTGAGTGGCACCCCATCTCTGCTGGCCACCTTGAGTTCTCCTCCTCTGTAAAATGGGTATAACTCTATGGGGATGTCATGTCTGTTGAGTGGCAGCTTGGGTTTGTTAAACGGAAACTGTTACAGGAAGGTCATTTTCCCCCCAGCTGTCTGCTCTGCCAGGGCACCTAAGCACATCTGTAGCTGCTTGGACCAGATAGCCTTCTGTGGTGACCAAGGGCTGCCCTGGCTCACCAAGAGCCCTTTCGATCTCAGATCTCCATGTTTTGAAGGTTTCTCTATCAAACAATTTGCAGTTATTAATTTAAATACAACATGTATACAAATCAAATACCAACATTTTTATTCCTCAAAGATTCATCTCTATAAACAAAAGTGTGGTGACTGATGCATGCCTGTATTGGAGGGTGTGGAAACAGGAGGATCAGTAAGTAGTTCAAGGTCATCAGCTACTATATAGTGAGTTTGGGGCCAGCCTGGGCTACAACAACAAAACAAAACACCCTCAGCATCTCTGGAATTCTTCTGGAGACTTTGGGCTTTCTAAAATTACAGGTTAGGGTTTGAAACCATCTTCTCCAGACTTTATAAAGAGAGCTGATATCAGAGCTGGAGAGCTCTTTCAGAGGACCTGAGTTTGGATCCCAGCATCTACCCTGGGTGGTTCACAACTGCCTGTACGTAACTCTTGCTCCTGGGGCTCTGATGCCCTCTTCTGGCCTCTACAGGCACCCCCCTTCATGAGTACATACCAACACAATATCAAAAGTAAAAAATCTTTTATCAGAAGGTAGGTGGTGTCTTCCAACTGCACAGAAGGGAATTAGGGAGTGGGGAGGAGCCTTGGAGGTACCCATCCCCGCTCGGAGCTCTCTGTACCCCCCGCCTTCTGGAGGAAGTCACCCAGTTGTGTCAAAATGCTGACTTTTCCCCCTAGTATGGTGTTCTGGACAGCTTGACACACCTGGGTTGAGGGAGCCTCAGTTGGAGAATTGCTTCCATTGGACACATCTTACCTTGATTGTTGAGCTATGTGGGAGGGCTCAGCCCACTATGGGCAGTGCCACCCCTGAGCAGGTTGTTGTATACAACCTGTTGTATAACAAAGGCTGAGCAAGCCAGTCGTGGTGGGACATGCCTTTAATCCCAGCACTCGGGAGGCAAAAGCAGGTAGATCTCTGTGAGTTCAAGGCTAGCCTGGTCTACATAGTGAGTTCCCAGGTTCCTGCCCTCCTGAATTCCTATATTGGGCTCCCTCGGTGATGAACTGTGACCTGGGAGATGTGAGACAAATAAACCCTTTCCTCCCTAAGTTTGTTTTGGTTCTAGTGTTTTGTCACAGCAAATGAAGAGAAACTGGAACATATGAGTTTCGAATCGTTTAGAGGTCAGGCAGGTAAGCAGTACCTGCTGGCCAAACAGAATACTTCCAACCCATTCTCACTTTAAGAGTAGGAGTCAGAGGGCTGGAGAGATGGCTCAGTGGTTAAGATCACTGACTGCTCTTGCAGAGGACCTGGGTTTGATTCCCAGCACCAACATGGTGGCTAAGAACCATCATTAACTCCAGCTCCAGGGGAATCTGACGCCCTCTTCTGACCTCAGAGGCATTGCATGACATGTGTGCACCAACCTACTACATGCAGACAGTACACTCATACACATAAAAAATATTAAATAAAAATTTTTTTTAAAGAGTAGGAGTCAGAAACCTGCTTAGAGAGACACTTCTGGTCCCTTCTTGGCCTCCATAGTTATTTTATTCCAGGAGAGTACTTGTTTTAACTGGTGACCTCTGCCTGACTCTCTCTCTCTCTCTCTCTCTCTCTCTCTCTCTCTCTCTCTCTCTCTCNCCAAGAGATATGGCCTCAAATAAGGTAAAAGGGAAGAGCTGACATTGAAGGTTGTCCTCTGCTCTATTCATGTGAACAATGGCACACATGCTCAACCCCAACACTGACTTTCTGTCTCTGCTTTGGCTTCAGCTCTCTCTCTCTCTCTCTCTCTCTCTCTCTCTCTCTCTCTCTCTCTCTCTCCTTCTCTTTCTTTCTCTCTCCTGCAGTTTCTATCCCCTAGCACATGGCTAGGGAATGATGGGGAAATATTTGGTGGGTTGAGAGACAGGCAGGTGAAAAGACAGCTAGATCTGGCTCCTTTGAAGCCTCGATGACTTTGTGGGTTTGTATGTCTCTCCCTCCCTTTGCCCTCACCACACTTGCTCAATACTTTTGCTCTGTACCCAGTAGGTGATCAATAAATATAAGCAGCTTATAGGCAGTTTGGCTGGATATCCCCCGCCTGGGCTGAGGTCAGCCCCCAGCTAGCTGCTGGAGACAAATGCTGAAGAACTTCCTAAGACAGCATGGGTTGTGGGATGGGGGGAGCGGGGACACACCAGAGGAATGACCAGGCCAGAAGACTGGGCCAGACCCTGCATTCCTGTGGCTCCTTATCTACGCACCCACTTTACATAGGAGGCAGCGGTAATCCTGATTACTGAACTACCTGTTCCTAATCACACCTTGGCTCTCCTGTCACTGGTCCCAATCAGTTCTAGCCCTAGGTGGTTAACTTTGGAAGGAAGTAGGCCAGAAGTCCCATGTGAGGCTCCAATTTCTGCTTCCTTCATGTCTGGTGATGGTAGCCACTTCATGGTCTTTGGGATGGGATAAAAGAAAGAAATCAGGATTTGGAAAACAACTACTGCTCAAGTGACCTTGGGCAGGTCCCCAACCTCTCTTTAAACTGTGAGAATGGTTAGCTTATCCCTATCCACTTCTCCAGGGACTAGTGGAGCCAATCGAGTCTAAGACTGGAATGAATGTCCTTTGCTGGCTGTAAGCAATCATGTGACAGTGAAGGGTGGTATTGGCCATTTCAACAAGAGAAATATTCAGTCTGTCTGGAGAGATGAGGGGAGAGGTGGTAGGGATGTCTCTGCTCTGAAGTTGCCCAGACAACAGGTCTGAGAAGTTTTCATGGGGCTTCAGACCAAGACCTCTGAGGTCAAAGGAACAGAGGCAGGTGGAGGAAGGAGAAGGGGCCGGGCCCTTGGCAAAGGAATCAGCCTCTACTTGGGGCCTGGAAGACAAGAGAGATAGATGGGCAGGGAAGACGTGCTCCAGCGTCCCACACAAACTGATGCTTATCTCTGAAGAGCAGCAGCATGGTGATTTATGACACAGAGGAATCCAGGAATCTGCAGCCTCCTCGGTGTTCCCGCATCAGGAATAGGGTGAGGCGCGTTCGGCAGGGCTGAGGATCACCTCCCCTGTGGGCTGGGTGCTTGGGTGCTCTCAGACTCTGTTGACACAGAAGGTATCAGTTTACAGGAGAGATCGCAAAATGGCAAATGCTGTCCCTACTCCTGTTCCTGTCCCCTCCCCTACCCGCCCGGACAGTCCTCAACAAGGCAGACAAACCTTCCCAGACCTGGCTCAGTGCAACAAATTCCGGGTCCCCACTCAAAAGTAGTTGACCCTGAAAGTGAAAATTCCTTGCCAGCACAGCTTTCTGTGCCCCTTCCAGGCACAGGGAGGGCACCTCCTTACTCAGAGATCCAGCCCCTTGTGGTCAGGATCTACCACGTGGTAAGATCTCACCCCCACTGACCCCAGATGCCCTTCTGTGGAGCACAGATGGTAAAAGCATAAGAGCACTAAGACCCTTGCACAGGCTGTGAACAGCAAGGGGCTAGTGGAAGACCTTTGCTTAGCCTATGCGAGACATGTGAGGTCTGAGGGATTCCATAACCAAGATGGGAGTGGACAGAGAGAGACAGGGAAGAAGGAAAAGGGTAAGGTGAGCACTTCCAGCAACTTTGGCCTCAGTCTGCTTTTGATGCAGGTTCTGAGTGATGGGAAGGGCTTGGGCCTTTGAAGACCCATCTCTTCCCAGCTGTGTGTCCTGCCCGCATAGTGTCCTGATACATAAAGTCTTCTGCTGTTGCTTAAATCTTAGGAGCATGCAGAAAAGAGTAAGTGTCCTGAGGGCCTGCCTCTGAAGGTCCTCAGAGGACACCGCCTGGTCTCAAGGCTACAGGACAGTGTGAGGTAAGCAAGACAGAAGAGGCCCCATGCCAGAAGCCAGGGGGGCTCATGGATGACCCAGGCAAGCTAACTGGTAGACCTCCTGAATCTCTGGTCCCTGGAAGCCAGAGACAGACCTAGGAGCACCCACTGCAGAGCACGTGGGCAGCAGTCACGCTGACTTCACATGCACTTTTAAGAAATGGGGGGGGGGGTAGTGGCACACACCTTTAATCCCAGCACTCCATAGCCTGTGGTATGTGGATTTCTGTGGGTTCAAGGCCAGCCTCCTCTACATAGTGAGTTCCAGGCCAGCTGGAGGTACAGGGAGACCCTGTCTTAAAAGGGATGAGGGAGCGGAGGGAGGGGGAGGAGGGGGGAGGGGAAGGGGAAGGAGAAGGGGAAGGAGAAGGGGAAGGGGAAGGGGAAGGGAAGGGAAGGGAAGAGAAGGGAAGGGAAGGGAAGGGAAGGGAAGGGAAGGGAAGGGAAGGGAAGGGAAGGGAAGGGAAGGAGGGGAGGGGAAGGGGAGGAGAGGAGAAGGGAAAGGAAGAAGAGGGGAGGAGAGGGGAGGGGAGGGGAGGGGAGGGGAGGAGAGGAGAGGGAAGGGAAGGGAAGGGAAGTTCATTTCATCAAGGGCCTCTTGACAAGTCTTTACCTCTGGAGGGACCCCAGGCCTCCAGAGGTCCTGGTCATTTGGGTCAGTGATCCACACGTCTTCCTATGCAGCACAGAGGTGGGAGGCAGTCTGGAATTCCTCTGAGCTTTGGCTTAAAGGACATCTGTTTGGAAGATGGGATTAAGATACCCGCCCTGAAACTGAGGGTGCAGAGTGCTCAAAATTGCTTTGAGAAAAGCCTTGTCTACATCAAAGGGCAGAAGGGGAGGTGACTGGTAGAGACTTGTAGAGCTGCCTCCCCAGTCGCCCATGAACTTTTTCCTACTCAGAATTTTTCTATTGTGCCCCACCATAAAGTCCAAACACCCATTGGGCGTGGCATTCAAGGAGTTTTCCACACCTGACACCCAACTCCCATTCTATCTGCATTGTCCCCCAACTCTGTAATACACATGTGGGCTCCGCCCTCCAGCAAAGTGAGACAGCTGGCCTCTCCCATGTGCTGTTCTCCAGGAATAACCTCTTCAGAGAATCTTCCTGCAGTATTTCATCCTTCAAGACCAGCTGAAAAGTGACTTTGTCAATCTTTTGTGATCACAGTAATCACTCTCACCCCTTAGACATAGTTTATCTATCTTTGACTCTGGGGTGTTCTCATGGTATTATTACAGGTGTAAAACCCATCTTCCTTCCTCCAAATTCTCACCCAGCCCATCACTGGACTGTCAGAAGCTAAAGCTCCTCTGCTTAACCCAGCTCTGAGCAAGATCAGGCCCACTGTTTACGTAAGGGATAAACAAATAAACTTAGAGCACCCTTGTGGTTTACAGACTCAGAGATAGAGGCTATTGGGCATGTTCTGGAACATCTCAGGGACACCAGGGATTGAAGAAAGGCAAGAGGTCCATCAGGAGCCACCAGCCTGTGCTATGTTGCCCTCTGCTAGGGTGGAATGTGCCCCAAAGTTCAGGTTTGGGACATGCAGTCCCCACAGTAGCAAGGTTGAGAGGTGGGGCCTTTCAGGGTGGCTTAGCAGCTGTGGCTCAAACATGGACTGTTTCTCTAGTGTGTGTGACGTCCTGGGCTCTATCCCCAGCACCACTAGAGCTAAGAAAAATGGTGATTAGGTAAAAGGATTCTGCCTCATAAGTGAATTAATGTAATTTTGAGCTTGTCATAAAAGTTGTTTGCGGGCTGGAGAGATGGCCTAGCGGTTAAGAGCGCCGACCGCTCTTACAGAGGACCAGGGTTTGATCCCCAGAACCCACATGGCGGCCGAGAACTGTCTGAAACTCCAATTCCAGGAGAACTCCAGTTCCAGGGGAATCCGACACCCTCTTCTGACCTCCGCGGCATTGCACGACACGGGTGCACACACCTGCATGCAGACAGTACATTCATACACATACAGAAATAAATTTTAAAAATTAATTAAAAAAATTTTTTTTAAAAAGCTGTTTGCTGCCTCCCTTTTGTGTGCATGTATGTGTTAGTATTCAGGTATGGCAAGTGCATGGATGTGTTAGTATGTGTGCATGGCATGTGCATGGATGTGTTAGTATGTGCGCATGGCATGTGCATGGATGTGTTAGTATGTGCGCATGGCATGTGCATGGATGTGTTAGTGTGTGCGCATGGCATGTGCATGGATGTGTTAGTATGTGCACATGGCATGTGCATGGATGTGTTAGTATGTGCGCATGGCAAGTGCATGGATGTGTTAGTATGTGCGCATGGCATGTGCATGGATGTGTTAGTATGTGCGCATGACATGTGCATGGATGTGTGCTCGCCTGTGCAGAACAACATCTGCCATCTTCCTCAGTCACTCACCACCTTACTTTTTATTTATTTTATTTATTTATTTATTTTTATTTATTTATTTTTTCCACATCCCCTTCCTGGACACAGAGCTCACTGATCGTGAGAGGCTATCTGGTCAGCAAGCTCCAGTCTCTTCCTCCCCAGAGCTGAGACCACAGGTGCGTACTACCAAATCTGGGCTTTATATGGGTGCTACTGATCAAACTCAGGCCCCCATACTTATGTGGCAAGCTCTTTACTAACTGAGCCATGACCTCAGCCACTGCTGCTTCCATTTTTGACACATGCAGCCCAGACCAGACTCATTCTTCCTGCCTCAGCCTCCCCTGTCTCGAGATCCACACCCATAATATAACTCTCAGGAGAATACGTTAGTACTATGTGGTTGTGTGTGTGTATATGTACGTGGGTGCACATGAGCACAGGCACACACACGTGCATGTGAGTAGAGGCCAGAGGACGATCATCTCAGGTGTCCTTCCTTGGGAGCTATCCTTGTTTTCTGAGACAGTCTCTCACTGGCCTGGACCTCACGAAGTAAGCTACGCTGGCCACCCAGAGCGCTCAGCAATCTTCCTGTTCCCAGCTCCCAGCACTAGATCCGCCTGCCTCTGCCTCCCAAGTGCTAGGGTCAAAGGCGTGCACCACCACGCCAGGCAGTTATCTTCACATGGGTTCTGTGGATCAGATTCAAGTCCTCATGTGTATACAGCAAGCACTTTACCAACTGAGCTATCTCCCCAGCCCCTTGGCTGCTGTTTGTCTTCCTCCTCCTCTTCCTCTTTTGAGACAGGGTCTTCTACATTGCCTTAGCTGAGTTGGAGCTCACTATGTGTACCAGGCTGGCTTTGAACTTTTGGAAATCTGCCTACCTCTGCCTCCCAAGTGCTGGAATTAAAGGAATGCACCACCACACCCAGCCTTCTTACTGTTCCCTATGCATTGTTTTTTCATCCACCTAGGCATTTGTCCTTGTCTTCTGCAGTAGGTATTTAGAAATGATGGGCGGGTGCCTTCCTCCTCTATACCATGTCTTATCTCTTACTTCCTTCCTCCCCCACTGAGAGGAATACACAGTGATCCATGGTGGCTCACACCTATAATCCCAGCCTACAGAAGACTGAGGCAGGAGGATCACTATGAGTATTAAGATAGCTTCTGCTATAAAGTGAGTTTCAGGCCTGGGTTACAAATGACACCCTGCCTCAGTGACCCCTCTAAATTAAAAAGAAATCATCTTAGACATAGTATCTGCCACCTGACTTCCCAGGGCCACTGGGCTAAGTTCAGCCAGCAAGCCCGTCTCTTCTCAAAATGCCAGTGCTTCATATGCACAGGCAGGGACAACGCTCCCACCAGCCCCCAGTGACAGTTCCCTGCAGTGACAGCACGAGGATCAGCATTCTTGGATGTCATCCAGTCCGAGGTACCGCTCTTGAGGAGACACATTGACAGCATGATGAAGGACAGAGGAGGATGGACCTTGCTCTCCCTTCCACCCTTGTGCACCCCTGGAATGAGATCTGGGGAGAAGTGAATTTTACGTGGACCACAGCTCTTCTCGGTTTGGGTGATGGAGGATCCTTTGCCTTTAGGTTCTATGGTAAGAAATGGGCTGGTTTGTGTCTAGCTGGGATTTTGTCAGTTCACACTGAGAAGAAATTTTGTCTTTGTCATATAGAGTAGGTCTTTATTATGTCTGGTGTACAGGTGTGTGTGTGTGTGTGTGTGTGTACATGCACACATGTACATCCACATGTACTTTTGTCTTCCTAGAGTTTCATGGTGGAGCAGAGATAACCTCAGTAGATGGGCAGAGACAGGGTTGTGGCTGGTCTTGAAGAGTTGAGCTGAGAAATGGTAGCACCTGAAAGTTGCGGGCGGGGGGAAGGGGGGGCGGGGGAGAGGTGTGATCAATGTGCTTTGACAGAGCACAGGAGCTCTGTGTAGAAGGAAGGACCTCCAGAACAGAATGTCAGAGAAGAGTTACTCATACACCCAAACTCACCGAGTGTTTGCTTTGCTTTGTGTAACTATTGTTCCATGAGCTTAAACAAGACAATCAATGCAACGTACAAAACGTCTTTCAGTAAGCTGATACTTTCCTGGAGGGATTTACACAATAAACAAGTACATGAGATAAACAGTGTGTGAGAAAATGAGGAGAATGATAAGACCTGATAGCCAAAGACCTATGGTTGCAGGACTTTGAGAAATCCAGCTAGAACTGACTGGAAACTTCTTTCCTGCTGTCTAGATTTCATAGTGCCAGAGTACTATGGAAACCACTATAGAGAGCCAACCCTGCATGCTACAATACCAATCTGCCAGGCAAGATGTGTCCATCGCCACAGTGGAGCCATGAAGATGACGAGAGGAACCAACTGCTTTCGGACTGAATTTGAGGCCTGATCCACAGGAGGAAATATTCATGCCTGGTTCTTAAACCTGGTCAAGTCTGTGGCTAGGGAGGTCTTTGGTCTTACTATCGTTGTCTTGCTAATTGGACATGTGGTCAAACTGCCCTCTACATATGTAAATACACATCGATTAGTACTGCTCTCAATCTTGACCTTGTCTCTTCAGTGGTCAGCAGTTAATATGGACACACATAACTGATATAAGTGACTATTGAGTGTTCAGCCCTAAGGGAGACATTTATATCATCCTCCCCTCAAAGCTCAGGGAAGATGGAGGAAGAATAAGGGGAAAGAATGGAAGAGCTGGAGGTGGTGAGGAGAACTGTGATGCCCTCTTCTGGACATGGCTACTGTGTTCATGAACTCACTGCAGTTGTGGCGACTTGCAGAAGACCTGAACAGGATCAAGGAAGCAGGATCAGTCAATGCGCCAGCAGGCTGCACTAACTGAACTCAGTGGGTTATGAGAAAAAGAAAAACAAAAAGTAGAGGACACGAAGTAGGGAGGGGAAAATATATATTGGGAGTATAGGAGGAGTGAGAGGAAGGAATTTGGGTAGATGTGATCAAGATACATTGCTTATATCTATGACATTATCAAAGAATGAATATAGTCTACTTTAAAAACAAAAGAAAATGAGCCGGGCGTGGTGGCACACGCCTTTAATCCTAGCACTCTGGAGGCAGAGGCAGGCGGATCTTTGTGAGTTCAAGGCCAGCCTGGTCTACAGAGTGAGTTCCAGGACAGCTGGACTACAGGGAGACCCTGTCTCGAAAAAGACCAAAAACAAACAAACAAACAAACAAACAAACAAAAAAAGAAAATGAAGAGAAACAATCCAAGAAAGAAAGTGGGACAAGTCTCTCTGTGAGGGTTACAGATAAGGCTTAGTTGGTAGAAGGCTTGCCTGAAATGCATGAGGCCCTGAGTTCGAGCCCCAGTACCACATAAACCAGACATGGTGGCACAGGCCTGTAATCCTAGCACTTAGGAGGTAGAGACATAGAGATCAGACGTTCAAGGTCATATTTCTGTTATAGAGTGAATTCAAGGCTATGTGAGGCCATGTGTCAAAAAAAAAAAAAATGGTTAAGAAAAATCTTGTTGTGTCTGGTGGCCCAAGCTTAATCCCAGCTTCTTGAGAGCTGAGGGTTGGCTTGCTTGAGCTAAAGGAGTCACTGTCTCAAATTAAAAGAAAAAAATATCATCAGTAGTTATTTTAATGAGGAACTGGGGAGAACCTCTCTGAGAATTAACAAGTGAGGACTGGAGCCAAGGGAGGAAGCACAGCTTGGAGCCATCGGGAGAAAGAGAGGTTAGAGCCCAGGGATCTAATCATTAAAGGTTTCAAGTAGAACTGTTTCTCATGTTCAGGGCACATAAAGCGGTCCTCAGGCAATCTATTAGAGGATTAGGGGGAGATGGGAAAAAATAAGACAAATGCAACACTTCATGGATCATTGCAAGCATGGTAGCTTTTATTGGGAGTGGGATGGGAAGATTCCAGAGGGTCTAAATGGAGTGACAGCAGCAGAGACAGACCAGAAGCTGGCAAAGGACAGATGGACACTGGACAGAGGCCACCATGGGAATTCAGACAAGATATGCCAGGGGCTGCTGGGAAGAGCTGTTTATGTACCAGTTGGTGATTCTGGGTAGACTCCGGATATGTTCTAGAAGTAGAGATGATAGGTCTTAGACTAGTGGCTCTCCAGATTCTTGGGCTTTTGGTCTCAGACTGAAGGTGGTACTCTAGGCTTGCTAGCATGTCATGGGAACTCTTGGCCATTATAAGCATGGACATCAACTCTTATAACCTCCTCCCATATCCATACCTGCTTTCTACCTAGCTGGCTGTCTCTCTAGAGCATCTGACTGCTGCATATATCTTGACTCATGAGCTCACAGCATCACCCATTACACTGCAGTTCACATAATTCTCCCAGATGTGCAAGAATTCCCCAGTGTTGCCTTGGCTAAGTGGAAATCCAACATAACAAGCTTGGCCGCTCCCCGTGGCCCCTAGTCAAACAAGTATGCCGGCCTGGGCAGAGGCAAGAGTGAAGGGTGCTATGTAGCACCTCCCAGGCATTAGTGGATTTCTTGGGGCTGGATGGTCTGGAATCTGAGGGTGGTTTGCTCTGGGCCCCTGGGCCCTGTTTACTCTCTTGGAACCAGGGGGCTCCCCCAACCCCACACTGTCCCAGCAATAACACTGCCCCGAGCTTGGTAGGATGCCAGTATGGGTGGAAATTCCTGCTACGAGTGATCTCCAAGTAGGGCAGCAACTCTAGACCCTCTCTCTACTGTGTGCCAGGGGTCTCTCCAGAACTGAGAAAAGTAAATGGATTTATTCTGTGGCATGAAGTCAGACCCAAGGGAGAACTTAGTGACCCTCAGGTTACTGTCAACAGTTGTCATTCAAAGCTTTAATTAATTGTGTGCTATTGGTTTTTTTTTTTTTTTTTTTCTGAGTTGGTCATCGTCCCCGGGGGAATTTGTTATCTGAGACAGATAGAGACGCAAGAAGTAGAAACAAGGTTTATAGACTTGAGGAAGATTCTCGAACTCAGCAGATGGAAAGAATTTGGAGAGAGAGACAAAGACAGATGCCGTGGATATGACGCCAAAAGCCCACGTGGCCACTCAGTAGACAAATGGGACTTTATAAGAATGAAAGTCTTGCCGGGCGTGGTGGCGCACGCCTTTAATCCTAGTACTTGGGAGGCAGAGGCAGGCGGATCTTTGTGAGTTCAAAGCCAGCCTGGTCTACAGAGTGAGTTCCAGGACAGCTGGGGCTACAGGGAGACCCTGTCTCGAAAAGACCGAAGAAAAAAAAAAAGAATGAAAGCCTTTTGTGTTCCTAAGCTTGATCAAAGAAGTGAAAGGGTGGCTAGTAGAACCAGAAAATCATTTGCAAGTTGTCTACTCATGAGGGAGGGACCTGTTTCCACACTAAATGAAGAACAACTTTCAACTCCTTAATAAAAAGACACCGTAGGGGTGGGGAGGATGGATCAGTGGCTGGAATGCTGGCTGCGCAGTATGAGCCTTGGCGCTGGAATAAAAACTGCGTATCGTTCTTTCCACCTGCAAAGCCAGTGCCAAGGAGGCGGAAATGGCAGATCCCGGGGGTCATGGCCAACTAGTCTAGCTGAAAGGAAGCTCCAAGTCTGGTGAGAGACCCACTGTAAAAACTAAAGAGAGGAGGGGCTGGGCATGGTGAAGAACATCTTTAATTCCAGCACTCGAGAGGCAGAGGTAGGGAGATCTCTGTGAGATTGAGGCCAGCCTGGACTACATAGCAAGTTTTAGACCAGCTGGAGCTACATAGTTGAGATCCTGCCTTAAAAACAAAAAGTGAAGTATGGTGGGATGGATCAATCAGCAGGTAAATGTGCTTTCCCACAAGCCTGATGACCTGAGTTTGATCTCTGGGACCTACATGATGGAAGGACAGAACTGAGCTCAGCAAGCTATCCCCTGGACTCCACACACACACTGAGCACATTGTCCCCCAATCAATTAATCAATCAATCAGTGTAACAAACTTTTTAAATGAAGTGGGTGGGGCTGGAGAGATGGCTCAGTGGTTAAGGTTAAGAGCAGTGGCTGTTCTTGCAGAACATCCAGGTTCCATTCCCAGCACCCACATGGCAGCTTACAACTGTCCATAACTCCATTTCCAGGGAATCCAACATCCTCTTCTGTCCTCTGCAGGAACTGCAAGATGTGGGTGCACTTAAACACATGCAGGCAATACACTCATACACATAAAATGAAAATAAATAAATTTTTCTTAAAAAATGGAGACCCAAGTGTGGTGGCACATACCTTTAATCTCAGCACTTGGAAAGCAGAGGCAGGCAGATCTCTGTGAGATCAAGGCCAGCCTGGTCTACATAGTGAGTTGCAGGCTAGCTGGGGCTACAGAAAGAGACCCTGTCTCACAAAACCCCCAAACAACACAATAACAAAACAAGTGGAGAACGGGGCTGGAGAGATTGCTCAGTGGTTAAGAGCATGGGCTGCTCTTGGAGAGAATACAGGTTTGATTCCCAGCACCCACAAGGCTAACAACCATTTGTAACTCCAGTTCCAGGGAAATCGGTCGCCCTCTTCTGACCTCTGTGGGCATTGCACAACAGAGGTGCACCTACCTACATGCAAGCAATACACACATAAATATAAAATAAAAATAAATACATAAATAAATTTTTAAGTGGAGAGCAATAGAATACACCTGATATTGACCTCTGGTCTCCACATGTGCATGTGTGAATGTATCAGTACATATACATGCATACACCACATACACACAGATGATGTAGTTCAGTCGGTAGAGTTCTTATCTGGATTCGATCCCCAGCACCAAAACCTGTGATCCCAGTCCTCAGGAGGTATAGGCAGGAAGATCAGAAATCCAAGGTCATCTTTAAATACATACTGAATTTTTGGTCAGCCTGGGCTATATGAGACCTTGTTTAAAATTTCAAAATAGAGGCTGGAGAGATGGCTCAGTGGTTAAAAGTACTGACTGCTCAGAGGACCTGGGTTGGATTTCCAGCACCCACATGGTGGCTAAGAACCATCTTTAAGCTAGGGCATGGTGGCACACTCCTTTAATCCTAGCACTTGAGAGATAGAGGCAGGCGGATCTCTATGAGTTCAAGGCCAGCCTGGTCTACAGAGTGAGTTCCAGGCCAGCTGGGGCTATGGGGAGACCCTGTCTCAAATAGACACACACACATTTCAAAATAATTCTTCCTTTTAATGGGTAAAGAATCTGAATAGACATTTCCCCAAAGAGGGCATATGAAACATCAGAAGGTTCTTGAGAAAATGCTCAGTATCATCAGTTATCAGGGAAACGCAAGCCCAAACCGCTGTAAGACAGCATCCCACATTCACTAAGATTGACGAGGACACCGACAAAGCAGAGCCTGAGCACTGTCATTAGAAATAATGCAGCCACTGCAGACACTTTTTATTGTTTTTTATTATTTTTTTAAATTTTTTTATTTTTATTTATTTCTGTATGTGTATGAGTGTACTGTCTGCATGCAAGTTTGTGCACCCATGTCGTGCAATGCCACGGAGGTCAGAAGAGGGTCTCAGATTCCCCTGGAACTGGAGTTCTCCTGGAATTGGAGTTTCAGACGGTTCTCAGCCGCCATGTGGGTGCTGGGGATCGAACCCGGGTCCTCTGTAAGAGCAGTCGGCACTCTTAACCGCTAGGCCATCTCTCCAGCCCTGTTTTTTTATTTTTGTGACTTTCATACGATATATTTATCATATTTAAACCTCCTCCTCTATCTGCACTCCTCTTATAGCCTACCTGCCAAATTTCATGTACTCTGTCATATATATTAAGACTTACCCTGTAAAATTTATGTCCCCAGATGTCCTTCAATGTGAATCCATCCCCCGAGCCCGGTCATCTTGTCCAGCAGCACACCCTTAAAGAAAACGAACTCTCCCTCCCAGTTATCAGTTGCCAATTGTTCCTCAGGTAATGTTGGGGCTTCTTGCCCACTTTCCTGTGTCTGTGCTGGGATTTTGTCTCTCTTGAGCTTTCGTGGGTCTTGTGCCTGCTGTCACTATTGTTGTGAGTTCATCTGAGTAACTTCCCACCTGTCTGGAGCACTGTTTCCTTGTGGTCATCCACCACCTCTGTCTCTTACAACGTTTCTGCTCCCTCTTCCACAGTGGTCCCTGAGTCTTGGGTGGCAGAGGCTTGATATAGGTGCCCACTGCAGACCTTTTTGAGATCGCTTAAAGGAATAAATGGTCTGGAATATGATCATGCTGATGGTTGCCCAACTCTGACATTTTAAAGGGACGACTTTTCTGCATGTGATTTCTACCTCAATGTAAAAAGAGTGAATGAACCTTCCAGGTCATGGCAGGGAGACCTCTCCAGTGCTCCCTATGGGTGAGCATGGTATTGTTCCATTTTGGGCTGTTTGGAAGGATGCAGGCAGCCAGGGTGGTAGCCCTGGGGCCCTGTCACAGCAGTGTGAGTAAAAGAGAAAAGCTGACACAAGGATGGGTGTAGGAACACCTCCTGGTAGCTATAGGTACAGGACACGTGAAGGAGAGGGAGCTGAGGAGGAACTACTTTGGAAGAACACCTCCTGGTAGCTATAGGTACAGGACAGGTGAAGGAGAGGGAGCCGAGGGGAAACTACTTGGAAGAACACCTCCTGGTAGCTATAGGTACAGGACACGTGAAGGAGAGGAAGCCGAGGGGGAACTACTTTGGAGGAACAGCACCCTGCTCCCAGCTGGCCGCACTCAGACCTCCCTGAGCGTGGATGTTTCTGCCCCTCTGTTGTGTCAGATTCCCATGCCTGTCTGAACGCTCTCTCTACTCACCTACAAGTGAGCACTGCCAGACATCTTGACTGGATTCCGAACAAAGGAGACCCTGGACCAGTCAGGCTTCCGGATTCATTCCCCTTGACCAAGTATCATCCCAGCCCCAGCCAGCTGGGCCTGAGAAAAGGCCAGGGAAGGGCTGTTGTTGTCTGCTAGAAGGGTGTGTGCTAGACACGGCCTGAGAACGCCAGCTCCAGAGACTTGGCCCCTCTGTTCTCTGTCTTGAGAACTTGCCTACCCAACTTAGGTAGTGAGGTCCATGGAGTCCCAGGGGATGGAGAAGAGCCTGCTACTGCCATTTTCCTAAGTTAATATAGGCTGCAACTGTATTCATATGTCCACAGCTGAGTGGAGCTCTCACCCATCATCAAGGAAGTTTCTGCTTGCAGCAGAGAGGAGGGCTACTGCAGACATCCACAACTAGTCAAAATGCAGAGAGTAAGTGAACCTGCTATGTCCAGGCCCAATTGGGACATCTACAATACAACACCTACCCCTAAGGCTCAAAGAATATCTCAGAAAGGGGGATGGGAAGATTGTAACAGTCAGGGAACTGGGACAAATACTACAAGATAGTCCCTGCTAGACTTGACAGGGACGGGATGCTGTGCCCCTGAAATCTCAACAATATGGCTGCTCACACAAGCCCTGAACAAGACTACACCAGTTGATGTGCCAACATGGATGGAGGAAATTTAACAACATCCTATCCCTAGATGAAGAGCTACAGACACTCAATGCTTGCCGGGGGAGGGAGAGCCTGATTCTCCAAGAACAAGCACCCCTGATAAGTTTTCCAGTCCTAAGTGGTCAGCCCTAAACACATGCACATATCAACAATTAATTGGACTGAGTTGGTGTTTTAAATTTATTTATTTTTATTTTATATATGATTGTTTTGCCTGTGTGTATGTAAGTGCACCCAAGTCATGCAGTAACCAGGGTGGTCAGAAGGGGGCGTCAGATTCCCCTGGAACCAGATTTACAGACTGTTGTTAACCGCCATATGGGTGCTGGGAATCAAACCCCCATCCACTGCAAAAGCAGCCAGTACTCTTAATAGCTGAGCCATCTCTCCAGCCCTCAGTAGGTGTGTGTGTGTGTGTGTGTGTGTGTGTGTGTGTGTGTGTGTGTAGCAGTAATACTCATAGAAGAACAGGTCACAAAGGGAAGCACAGGAAGAGTTGAGGGGGAATGAGAGGGCTGAAAATGATGTAATAGAGTATACTCATATATTAAACTCTTAAAAATTAAAGTAACATTTTTAATTAAAAAAAAAAAAAGATGAGCCAAGGCATGGGTGGCACATGCCTTTTATCCCTGCACTTGGGAGGCAGACACAGGTGGATATCTGTGAGATCGAGGCCAGCCTGGTCTCTATAGCAAGTTCCAGGCCAGCTGTGGCTACAAGGAAGCTGTGTCTCAAAACAGAACCCCCCCCCAAAAAAAGGGACAGTGGGAGAATTACAAGCATTGATGGTGGAGTTTAAGAGTGGGAGAATGTGGTCTCGGGGAATGGCTTAACAGATTCTGACATTCGGGGACCATTAGGGAACACCTTCATCATGAAGCTGTCACCCCTGGAACCTGTCACAGGCCTCCACATTCCCAGAGTCTCCCCACAGATGATTTCCTGTCCTTGTTTTTATGAGAGGGGAAATGCAGACTCTGAAAGTCAAGGGCACTTATCCTAGCACACAAAACTTGCTGGAAGATGCTTCCCAGCCGGGCTTCTTCCCCAAATGTGTACAACTTCTCTCTCTGCCCACCTCTTAGGTGGTATTGTAGTTACTTTCTGTTATTGTGATTAAAAAAAAAAAAAAAACAGTGATGAAAAGCTAATTGGGGAAGAAAGAGTTTATTTTAGCTTGCAACTCCCAAGTCATAATCCATCACTGAAGGAAGTCAGGGCAGGAACCTGGAGGCAGGAAGTAAAGCACAGATAACGCTGCTTACTGGCTTGCTCCTCTGGCCTGTGCTCAGCCTGCTTTCTTTAAAAAAAATTTTTTTTATTATTTTTTTTATGGTATGAATGTACTAACTTATATGTAGGTTGGTGCACCCATGTAGTACAATGCCTCAGAGGACAGAAGAGGGTGTCGGATTCTCCTGGAACTGGAGTTAAAGACAGTTCTTAGCCGCCATGTGGGTGCTGGGAATCGAACCCAGGTCCTCTGCAAGAGGAGTCGGTGCTCTTAACCGCCATCTCTCCAGCCCCTCAGCCTGCTTTCTTATACAACCCAGGATCACCTGCCTAGGGGTGGTACCACCCACAATGGTCTGGGCACTCTAAGATCACTCAATAACCAAGAAAATGTCTCCTGGACATACCCACAGGCCAGTTTGATAGAGGAGATTCCATAGCTGTTCCCTCTTCCCAGGTGTGTCAAGTTGACACGGACACTAACCAGCACAGTAGGTGGTGGTGGAGTCAGGCCTGAGTGGATGTGGCCAGGTGAGAGCAGCTTAGATTCAGCAATGGATGCCACGGGTTACATGTCTTCCCCCAGCGTTTGAGATGCTGTGGGAACTGGCGTGGTGGCTTGTGTAAACTCCAGGGAGGTTACACCCTCCAACTAAGCTACGAAGGAACTCCATCTCCTCCCTATGACAGAAGCCATTTGGTTCTGAGCAGTAAACTGCAGCTGACCTGGACACTGACCAGCACTTCAGAGGAAGAAACTCACCATGGCCCTCTAGGTCCCCTGACACTCCTCTGAATGTTGTGTGACCTCCGTCTCTGAGGTGACAGGCCTGGGACCAGCCAGTTCCACTGTTCACAGGTCTCTGTGGGTCTCTAACACTATGGGTTTCCAACTCCCCTTTGCTGGAAGTGTGAACAAGTTTCCAGGAAGAAGCTGCACTTCCTGACTGAACTGTAGTGATTAGGGGAGGTTGGAATGTTTCGGGTCCAAAACCTAATTACGATTTATATGGGGGTTTTTAGCCCCTTAAATAGTTGAGTCTTTGCCCATCTGTGTGGATGACTAACAGATAAAAACCATTAGAATGTATTAACTTACCAGACCACCAGCTTCCACTGACCCCAAAGCTAAGAGCTTCATCAGATAACATCTGAGGCCTGAGACGGAAGTTTCTCTTCCTCAGTGTAACTCGCCTCTCTGGTGTCTCCACCAATGTATTTTGGGGTGACTAAGTCTGTGTTCCTGGAGCCATGTCACTCATATGTGGCTCCAAAATAAACTGCCTTTTATATTCTCTGAGGTGAGTGTTGTATTTTTGTGTTGACAGAGCCTGTAAGCTTTGATAAAATGTTACCTTGCAACGGGGCATGGTGGCACACGCCTTTAATTCTAGCACTTGGGAAGTGGAGGCAGGCG
>VZQC01011941.1:306737-344237 GCA_009823505.1 Rhizomys pruinosus | reverse complement strand
AATGACTCCGTAGGTAAAGGTGCTTGCCACCAAGGCTGATGACCTGAGTTTGATCCCTGGGACCCACATGGTGGAAGGAAAAAAAGCAACTTCCACAAGTTGACCTCTGACCTCCACTTGTACACACATGCGCGTGTGCGCGCGCGCGTGCACACACACACACGCAGTAAAGAAATGAAAATTTAAAATTAACCAAGTATGGGCTCCAACCGACTGAAGGGGTAGAGCAATCAGCTCTCAGCTATGTACTTTAGAAATGAGTGGTCTCAGTGATATACCATCACTGTAGTCTGGGCATACTCTATCTCCCATAGGAGTACAGACTAGAACTTCTTTTTTTTTTTTTTTTTTTTTTTTTGGTCTTTTCAAGACAGGGTCTCCCTGTAGCCCCAGCTGTCCTGGAACTCACCTTGTAGACCAGGCTGGCCTTGAACTCACAAAGATCCGCCTGTCTCTGTGCTAGGATTAAAGGCGCCCGGCCAGACTAGAACTTCTAACCTTGCTACACAAGTATACACGAGGGATGTATTTAGAGTCTTGGAGTGGAAGGTTATAGATCAAGAAGACAGAAAAAGCTAGGAGCATCTAATTGTTGGGGGTTAGGATGGGAGACAAATGTATAAACTTGTATTTACTTGAATGTGATTGAGCAAGCCAAGCACTTTGCACCTTGGTTTCAAATACCATTTTCTAATAAAATGGAATGAAAGGGGTTGGCCATGTAACCCATCGAACCCTGGGTTCGATCCCCATCGCTTCACACATCAGGTGTGGTGGAGTGCACACCTCCAGTCTCCGTGACTGAGACTTCAGGGTGATCAGAAATTCAAGGCCATCCTCCGCTATGTAGCAAATTGATAGGTAGCCTGGGATACATGAGACCTTGTTTAAGCCAGACAAACAAATAAACCACAAAGTAACCCAGGGCTTCTTGAAGGAATATCTTTTTCTAGAACCAAAGCTGGAAATAGACAACTGTAAGCCTGGAGCATCCTATACTGTCATAAAGTCAGGAGGCTGTAAGTAAACACAATGGGTTTGTGTTTATGGCACGTTAACAGGTGGGTGTCACAGAAAGGAGACAACAACGGGAGTTCCCAATAGCCAAAGCCGAAGGACCCAGGCAAAGAAGCACAGAAGCCCTGGATTATAATTCAAAGCATAAAACAAAAGCAATAACTCCCCCATCCTATACCATAAGCTGTGCGCAGTGACTTCCATCGAGTTCACAGTGGAAGCGGCTATTGATGCTGGTCCAACTTGACAGTGGACTCTCCCTCTGGAACCGTAAGCCAACATAAACTCTTTCTTCCATAAGTTGCTTTTGGTCATGGTGTTTTAGTATAGCAACAGAAAAGAAACTGAAGCAGAGAGTTATTAGAATTCTGTGTAAAATGGATTAGCATATGCTGTTTGTACACTGCCCTTTGATGGGCGTATGTCCCAGGAGGCAACCATAGCCGTTCCCAATAGCCAAAGTTGCAACTGTTCAGGTACCACTTCTAATTTTAGTATATAAGTCCACAAATAATGGAAAAGATGTCAGGCATTGATTTGGTTTTTTGTTTTGTTTTGTTTTGTTTTTGAGATGTGATCTTGCTATGGAGCCTAGGCTGACCTCAAACTCAAGATCCTCCTGCCTTGGCTTCTCAGGTGTGAGAACTGTAGGTTTGCATCACCATACCTGGCTTGGCATTGTTCTTATGTACTATTAAAACATTAAGGGGCTGGAGAGATGGCCTAGCAGTTAAGAGCGCTGACCACTCTTACAGAGGACCCAGGTTCGATCCCCAGCACCCACATGGCGGCCGAGAGCCGTCTGAAACTCCAATTCCAGGAGAACTCCAGTTCCAGGGGAATCCGAGACCCTCTTCTGACCTCCGCAGCATTGCACGACACGGGTGCACAAACCTGCATGCAGACAGTACATTGATACACATACAGAAATAAATAAAATTAAAAAAAATTTTTAAATGAGAGATGTGCTCTCAGTCCTTCTTTGTTCATATGATGGCTTTTAATTTCATTCTTTTGTTCTTCCATCTCACAAGCATGAATTTTGTTTTCCTTAGGATTTAAAGTTCCANAAAAAAAAAAAAAACCACATTAGGGCAAAGGGAAATGATTATGAAAATTGGTATAAATTTAATATAGTATGCCCCCCCGCCTGCAAAGTCTAGATCTACTGGTCTATGTCTATACCACACGGGCAGGAGAGTGTCTGTTCTGCACTACTGCGGTTTGCAGGCTTATTGTCAGAGGGAAGATACCAGGCATAGATTAATGTGGAGTAGTAAAAAAAAAAAAAGGATCTGGAGTAGAGAGATGGTTCAGGAGTTAAAAGCATTGACTGGTGGCTGGGTCTTTTTGAGACAGGGTCTACTCACTATGTAGACCAGGCTGGCCTTGAACTCACAGAGATCCTCTCCAGCCTCTGCCTCCTGATTGCTGGTAGTAAAGGCATGTGCCACCATGCCCGGTGTGTGCACATTTCTTTATCCATCCATCCACTAATGGTCACTTAGGCCAGTCCCATAGCTTGACTCTTGTGAATAAAGCTGCAGTAAATGTGGGAGTGTAGATGAGTCTGATCTACTTGTTTCCTTGCCTTTGACTCTGTGTACACCTAGTGGGATTGATGGATCGTGTACTAGCTCTAGTTTGGAATTTCTAAGGAACCTCTATACTGTTTTCCATAATTACTACACTAATAAGTGAGTTTCCATTGCATTCTGATTTTTAAATTTTTATTTGATATGTATGAGTGTTCTCCTGTGTGTAAGTGCACCACATGCAAGCAATACCCTTGAAGCCCAGAAGAGAGCATCAGATCCCCTGGAACTGGAGTCACAGATGGTTGTTAGCTAGGCTTCATGTAGGTGCTGGGAAGCAAGAGCAGTCAGTGCTTTATGTTATCTGTCTATCTATCTATCTATCTATCTATGGTCTTTTTGAGACAGAGTTCCTATAGCCCCAGCTGGCCTGGACCTCACTATATAGACCAGGTTGGCCTTGAACTCACAAAGATCCACCTGCCTCTGCCTCCTGAGTGCTAGGATTAAAGGTGTGCGCCACCACACCCGCCCGACTAGCATTTAACTTTTAAAAAAGGAGAAAATCAAGCCGGGCGTGGTGGTACATTCCTTTAATCCTAGCACTCGGGAGGCAGAGGCAGGCGGATCTTTGTGAGTTCAAGGCCAGCCTGGTCTACAGAGTGAGTTCCAGGACAACTGGGACTACAGGGAGACCCTGTCTCAGAAAAAAAAAAAATCAGCCGGATGAGATGGTTCAGGAGATAAAAGCACTTGCTATGAAAGCCTGAAGACCTGAGTTTGACCTCTGAAACCTACAGTGGAAGGAGAGAACCAACTCCCAGAAGTCGCCCTCTGATCTTCACACCCACACCATGGCAATGTGCAAGTGGTGTTTTCTACGCAAAGCCACATTAGAGAGATGCTTAAACAAAGACAGACAGCCTGATTCTTGCCATCCATTTCAGCCAAGAGTAAACACAACTGTTGAGAACCTGTTCCTTCAGAATTCTCTCAGAACTGTGCTCTAGAGGAAGGGCTGTTCTTGTTTTATTGAAACAGTAGATACAGCATGAAATGGGGATGTAAAAGTCATTATCAGAGAATTTTGCCCTTTTTGATCTGTTGACCTACACCACCAACACAGAGAGAGAGAGATAGAGAGAGAGAGAGAGAGGTTAGCAATTGAATTACTCTATTATCTTTACATCTTCATTGTTTCTAAATATCGACAGCTACATGCAGCACTTCTGATATTCCTCATATAAACACACCCATCTATACCTTACTCTGGGTCCTTCAGGGCAAGGATGGGTCATGAGGAATTAAAGCTAAGGTTTGGTGAACTTGTCTAAATTGTAAACAAGCTAAGATAATATTTAACTCTTTGGTTGCAAGGTTAGGTAAAAGTCATTTGTCCAGAGTATGCCCATATTGTAAGGCAGTCCTCCGTGTGTGCATGTGTATTCATATATGCACAGTACACACACACACACACACACACACACACTGATACACATATTCATAATACCTAGCCTGATCAGCCCAGAGAGAAGCCTTCAGCCATCACAGCCACCAACACGGTCATCACTGGCACCCCCAAACACACACAGTAACCAATAAGATTCGCTGGTGTCTTCCTCATATAAGAAGACTGTCAAAATAAATAAATAAATAAACAAATAAATAAATACTGTCATCAGTCAGCTGTCATCAGAGGAGGGCCTGAACCAAGAAAGAGAAGACAAGAAAAAGCAGCAGAGACCGTCAGGGAGAAGGAAATTCAAGAAAAATTACCATGAAGATCTGGAGAGAGAAAGAGATAAGAATTATTGATGCATGAGACAAAAAGAAAGATGGTTCAGAAAACAAAAAGCTTTCAGAAACTAACCATGTTGGGGCTGGAGAGATGGCTCAGCGGTTAAGTGCAACGACTGCTCTTGCAGAGGACCCAGTTGGATTCCCAGCACCCACATGGCAGCTGAGAACCGTCTTTAACTCCAGTTCCAAGGGAATCTGACGTCCTCTTCTGACCTCCAAGGCATTGCACGACATGGGTGCACCAACCTATATGCAGACAGTACACTCATACACATAAATAATAATAAAAAAAGAAATGTTGTTTTAAAAAAATTAACCATGTAATAAGACTAAAAGTTCATCAGATTAAGATGAAGATTAATGAAAAGATAGGCCAAAGTTTCAATGGATACATACTTGAAAACATATTTCCTATGAAGAACTAGCACCTTAAATTATCCAAGGAACTCCAAGGACTCAGCAATAAGGAAACAATCCACATGGTGCATGGTGGCTCTTGTTTGTAATCTCAACCCTCAGGAGGTAGAGGCAAGAGGATTAGAAGTTTAATGTCTGGCAAACTGAGCAATGTCAATGTGATCTGAAAACAACTGTGCTCTTATATTGTGGATCCCTTAAAAAAAAAAAAAAAGTATTGCACACACACAAAAAGAAGTTTAATGTAATCCTTGGCCACATAGTGAGCTTAAGGCCAGCCTGGGTTACATGAGACCTTTGAAAGAAAGAGGGGAAAGGCAGGGAGGAAGGAAGGAAGGAAGGAAGGAAGAAAGGAAGGGAGGGAGGGAAGAAGTGAGGAGAAGAGAGAGAAAGAAAGAAGAAAAAAGAAAGGAAAAGGAGAGAAATACATGAGCAAATATCTCCTCAATGAATATATGCAGTAGTTCCCCCTTGATCTTTGGTTTTGCTTTCTGTAGTTTGTTATCTTTGGTCAGCCATGATGGAAGCATATTAAATAGGAAATCTTAGAATAAATGAGTCATAAGTTTTAAATAATTTGTATTACAGTATATTGTTAAAAGTTCTAATTTGCGATGAGTCATTGTTTCTAAGCTTGCACTGGCCTAATCAAAACTGAATTTTTTTACAGGTATGTGTGTACTATATATGGGGTTTGATATTATCTGAGATTTCAGGCACCTGTGGACCCTGCTGGGACATATGTCTGACAGCTAAGGGAAGTGACTATGTAGCAAATAAAGGAAATAAACAAAGTAAATGAATAAGCGGTAGAAAGATGCTCTGCACCATAGGTTAAAGTGGCAATGATACAGGACCATGTATCAGCTAGAAGAGCAAAGCCTCAAACACCGCAGCACCAAATGTTGGTGTAGATGTGCCCCAACCAGAACCCTTGGTTCATTGCTCTTGGGAGTACAAGATGGTACTGCCACTTTTGGAAGACATTCTTTGGTATACATATAATCTTACCATTTATTAAAAGGCAAAATCAAACTTGCAAACCAGTGAGATGGATGTCCTTGTTAACTTTTAAATTTTTACTTATTTAATGTCTGTGTGAATAATGACTAATCTTGACTGTCAACTTGACACACTTAAAAAGAACTGCCTTCATTGAGGTTGTAGAGATGGCTCCACTAGCTGCTCTAGTAGACCTAGGTTTGGTTCCCAGTACCCACATGGTGGCTAACAACCATCTGTAACTCCAGTTCCAGGGGATCCAACATTTTCTTCTGGAATCTTCAGCCACTGCATCATATAATGCACTTACATGAAGGCAGAACACTCCAAACGCATAAAATAAAAATCAGTAAATAAAATTTTTTTTTGGTCTTTTTGAGACAGGGTCTCCCTGTAGTCAGCTATCCTGGAACTCACTCTGTAGACCAGAGTGGCCTTGAACTCACAAAGATCCTCCTGCCTCTGCCTCCCAAGTGCTAGGATTAAAGGCATGCGCCACCACGCCTGGCAATAAATAAATATTTTTTTAATTTTTTTTAAATTAATTTTTATTTATTTCTGCATGTGTATGAATGCACTGTCTGCATGCAAGTCTGTGCACCCGTGTCGTGCAATGCTGTGGAGATCAGAAGAGGGCGTCGGATTCCCCTGGAACTGGAGTTCTCCTGGAATTGGAGTTTCAGACGGTTCTCAGCTGCCATGTGGGTGCTGGGGATTGAACCCGGGTCCTCTGTAAGAGCGGTCAGCACTCTTAACCGCTAGGCCATCTCTCCAGCCCAATAAATAAATATTTTTAAAAGCTTTGCTTCCACCCTAAGATTGGCCTGTGGCCATGTCTGTGGAGAATTTTCTTAATTGCTAATTGATGTATTGATCGCTAATTGGTATACTGATTGTTAATTGATATGAGGGATGGACCACACCTAGGCAGTTACTTAGAAGGTGTAAGAAAGGTAGCTGAACGTGAACTTGGGCCAAGCCAGCGAGCAGCGTTCCTCCACGGCCTCTGCTTCAGTGCTGCCTCCAGGTTCAAGGTGTTTATCAAAGCAATGGAAACTGAACTAGAACAGTGATAGAACATGTGTGTGTGTGTGTGTGAGAGAGAGAGAGAGAGAGACAGACAGACAGACAGAGACAGAGAGACAGAGAGACAGAGAGACAGAGAGAGCTAATGAACGTGCATGGCATGCAAAGTCAGAGGATCACTTTGGGGGATTTGGTTCTTGCCTTCCATCTGTTTTTGAGGCAGGTCTCTTACTGTTAGTCCAGGCTGTTAGTCCAGGCTAGCTGGCCTATGAGCTTCTAGATGATTCCCTTGGCTCTGACTCTCATCTTGTTGGAGTATTGGATCACAGACGTAACCCACCTGTGGTGCAATGCCACAGAAGTCAGAAGAGGGTGTTGGATTCCCCTGGAACTGGAGTTAAAGACAGTTCTTAGCTGCCATGTGGTGCTGGGAATCAAACCCCGGTCGTCTGCAAGAGCAGTCATCGCTCCAGCCCCCTAATTTGGCTTTTTACATGGATTCTGGAGATTTGGACTCAGTTCATCGGGTTATGTAGCAAGTGCTTTTACCTACTAAGCTGTCTCATTAGCCTTTGTTAAGAGTGTTTCTTGGTAGCCCAGGCTGGCCAAAAATACATGTAGAACCTCCTGCTTCCGTCTCATGAATACCAGGATTACATGTATGAGCCACCACATGAAGCTTTAAAAAAAGAAATAATTATCCCAGAGAAATGAAAACAATATATAGATATGGGGATCAGGAAAGAAAAGCTGAGGCAGGGGAATGCCCATTCAGGGTCCAACATCTGAGTAGTCATGGTGCCCGAAACAAGGAAACAGAGAGAACGATAGAAGGCAAACACTGCAAAATGATTTAAGAACTGGTCCTGGAACCAGAGAGTGTGTGTTCTCAGATCAGAGTGTCTCAGCAAGGCCCCCTGACAATAGTGCAACAGATCAGTAGCTACCGTGTGCCGCATGGGGCAAAGAAGAGGTCCTTCAAGATTCCAGAGGCCCAGCACTGGGTATAGACCAAACCTGCCATCAGCACCATTTGCCAATACTTAGTAAGCTAGAAGAAAGTGCTGGAAAGCCCTCAGTGTTTCAGAGAAAACCATTCCCAAACATCCTAGTTCTATCGACTTCTACTGCACGTTCAGCTAAGCCATTAATCAAGTGTGAGGACTGAAAAATATCTTTCCACCTACACTTGCCTCATTGGCTCTTTTTTTAGGGGGGTGTACCCCACCCCAAGTGAAGATGTAGATCGAGAAAGAGAAGGACTTGGAATCTGGAAAGAAGAGATCTAACACAGCAGAGACCAGGGACAAAACAGAAGATCCCTGTGGCCGACGGTGCAGGGGGCAGGACAGCCGCCAGCTGCTGGAGGGGAGGAGAGGGCTGGATTCCCGGATGCCACCGGGAGAGTGGACAGATTATGCAATGCAGGGGGTGGACAGAAAACAAAGCACTGAAAGTATTTTTTTTTAAATGATGGAACAAAATCATAGTTATTAATTCCAGAAGAGAAAACACTTTTCAGAGGAGACTAAGCAACTGTGGTATAACTCATGTCTCAGTGGCGGGTACTATTTACGTAATCATAATAGACATGAATCTTGAGAATGACTCCAGCCAGAATCATGACACAGCCATAGTGTTGGAGGGGTGGGACACAGGAAGTGTGTGTGTGTGTGTGCTTAAGTGCATGCCCAAGAAAGAGATAGACAGACGGATGGAGGGACAGGTAAGGAATGAGAACCCAAGATGGGTATGAGAACCCAGCCCCTCATCTCCCACAGGGGGGAATAAAATCAACTGGAAAGGTTTAAAATGGAAATTTGAAAACTATTAATGCAGACAACTTATTTCAAAACATGGAAGTAAACACCAAGAGAATTGTTTTTAAAAGAATTGAGAGTGGTTGCCATTGGGGAGAAAGAAAATAGTGAAGACCAGGTAGGAAGCTGGGTTTGGTTAAAACAAAATAAGACTTTGTGTGGGTAACTATATTCATGGATAACTGTGACCAAAATACAAACAAAAAATAGAAAGAAAGAAGAAAGAGTCAGACTGGAAGGAAACTGTCTGTGAAGACTGAGCGCACGCAGGGCTAGTGCTCTTCAGACAACTTATCCAGTTTGCCTTGTTTAATTCCTGAACACAAAGCACACCTCACATCCCACATTGTCTAGGTGAGAAAAGATGTCCAAGGCTCCAAGGTCCCCCCCCCCCAGACACACAGTTAGTAGAGACCTTCCGTCATTCATCCTCCGCTCCCCACCGTTTTGGGCAGCTCTTACCAGTACACTGTTTTTCTTCTGAGTTGCTTCCTCTAAGGAGGAAGGTCCTGTTTCTCTCTCAAAGTCTTCTTCCAGCCCTGCTGACTCCAGGACATAAGTCTGTCAGCAATTTAATTGGATCCAGATGGAAGGCTCCACTTGGCTCCTGAGTGTGTCTTGAGGAGTGCTGAGATTTGCAGATAAGCCTTGGGATGAGGGAGGAGGACAAGGAAACTGAGGGTGGCAGAGTGCGTGGGCCAGGGATGGGAGAGCCCTCAGGGATGAGTTTGGACCTGAAACAGGAGTCTCCTCCGCAGCTGTCAGGCCTGTGGCCAGGGTTTGGTCCTCAGGTCACCAGCCCAGCAGTTTAACATCCTGGAAGACGCAGTCATTCTGTCCATTCACAGCTCACATACTATTGCTTGGCTAAGAGTAGGGGATGGCGCTGAGTCAGACCCACTTCTCTTTGAATTCAGTTGACAAATGAGACTGATAGACAGATCGATGACCATCTATCCATGGGATCCGAAGTCAACATTATATCAGAGGTAGGGATACAGCATGTAGGGAAGATGAAGACTTGGCCATGAAGTACTTGCCCCCAGGCTGCATCTTAACAAATGGGCAGCGCAGGCCTGCGTGGCTGGCTGTGGTGGTACAGGCCCTTAATCTCAGCACTCGGGAGCCAGAGGCAGATGGATCTCTATCAAGATTGAGGCCAGCCTGGTCTACGTAGTGAGTTCTAGGCTAGCTGGGGCTGCAGGGAGACCCTGTCTCAAAACCCGTGCTTCCCAAAATAAGCAGAAAAAATATCAGTTACTGCTGGGCATGGTGGCGCATGCCTTTAATCCCAGCACTCGGGAGGCAGAGGCAGGCAGATCTCTGTGAGTTCAAGGCCAGCCTGGTCTACATATTGAGCTCCAGGCCAGCTGGGACTAAAGGGAGACCCTGTCTCAAAAAGACTATGTATCTCAGTTACCAAGGTAGAGAGGCCTGGATAGTAAGTCATAGGAGAGCTTTTAGGTTTGTGTGGGGCAGCACCAGTCCTTCCTAGTCCACCAAACCTCAGTTTCTTCATCTGTTTTATGGGGGGTTTTAATATTAAATCTAAAACCAACATGAAAATAATACATTACATTGTATTTTATTTTTTGCATATCTGTGTGTGGTATGTATGCATGGTTTTCATGTATGGTCACAAGTATGGGCACATGAGTGCATGTGTGTACAAGTACACATGTGTGCATGTATGTGTGAGTTGTTGAGGCCAGATGTTGATATCAGGTGTCTTCTTTGATTGTTTTCCACCTTTATATATTGAGACAGGGTCTCTTACTTAGACTCAGAGTTGACTACTTCAGCCAGTCTAGCTAGCCAACTTGTTCTAGAGATTCTCTGGTCTCTCCCTCCAGAGCACTGGAATCACGGTGGGGGATCTGAACTCTGGTCCCTCCCACCCCAAAGAGCAAGCATGTTACTCGCTCAGACATCTCCACTGGCCCTACATCATATTTTCTTTTAATAAAATTTTTATGACATTTATTTCTTTGTGTGTGTATGGGTGTGCACATACCACTGCGCACAAAAGACAGCTCTCAGGAGTGGGTTCTCTTCTTTCTTCCATGTTGTAGATCAAACTCAGATCCTCAAGCTTAGCAGCAAGCACCTTTACCTGCTGCGCCACCTCAGTGGCCCTATTGTGTCTTCTTCCTTTAAAGATTTCTTTTTTAAAAGTGTGTGTGTGTATATACACATGTGCACACACACGTGAGGTCAAAGGCTGACATTCAGCTGTCTTCCTGAATCATTTCTCCACCTTGTTTTTTGAAGTATGATCTCTTGCTGAGCCTGGAGCTATTCATTTCAGCTACGCTAGCGGCTCAAGGAGCCCAGCTCTTATGTGGTGTAGAAGATACAAGCTCAGGTCTAATCTCCTATGCTAGCTATATTTGAGCATTTCAACAATGTATTCATATTTCTATTTTTAATATTTTATTTATTATTTTATTTTTATGTGTATCAGTATTTGGCCTGCCTGTATGTAGGTGCATCCATGTTGTGCAATACCCAAGGAGGTCAGAAGAGGGCATCATATCCCTTGGACCTGGATTTATGGACGGTTGTTAGCAATGATGTGGATTCTGGGACCTGAACCCAGGTTCTCTGCAAGAGCAGCCAGTGGTTACTGAGCCATCTCTCCAGCCCCTTGTTTCCTTTTTTAAAAATTATTAGCTCTACTTGGTATCTTAACAACCCTCAGTGAGGATTATCTATTGACTCCTTTGTCTTTTCTTTTTATATAAAAAATAGATTTATATACTTTGGAGAAGGATCTTGAGCAGTGGAGCTGGATCTGACCTGGAAGCCATCTCCCATGAAGGCTAGCTCTCATAGCTTTGGAGAGCGCTATATAAGCCACTAAGGGAGATCATCAGTAGATGGTCCAACATCAGCCTCAAGACCAAATATCCACGTCAATGACCAGCACAACATATGACATCAGTGCAATAGTGACACTCCCATCTTGTGGAAAATCAATGGCCAACCACCAATTGGACCTAGAGCCCACTCAGTGGGAGGAAGCTCATGTGTGGTTTTGCTGACAGAGCCAGATGCACACAACTAGAGAGGTCATAGATCTTAGACAGTTCCTCAAGGCTGACATATCCCTAGGCTAAGGTAACATTTTACTAACTGCAAAAGAAGTATCCTTATATTTACAGACAAATATCCCAGACACCACTCAGAAAAGAATTTTCACCAGATGAGAGGGGTACAGAGTTCCACAACTAAGTATATTCAGACACGGTCTGTGAATTGCTCATGCCTAGGCAACCCATCTACAATGTAACCTCTACATATAAGCCCCAAGCATCATAGAACAAGGACCAAAGAAGGCATTAACTACCTCTTAACTATTGTTAAGGAACTCCAAGCAACAGGAGACCAGGAACTCAAAAGGGCCCGAATGGCCAAACTGTGAAGATTAGGAGTTTACAGAGTGTGGCTCCATGGACAGGCTGCCTATAGTCAGCTTCACCCACCAGGGCTCAGGGAATATTGCAGAAGAGAGAGCAGAAAGATTGCAGGAGCCAGGGAGGTGATGCAAGATTAAATGCAAATGAACCCTACAGGCTCCTGGGACCCAGTTCACATGAACCTACAGCACTGATGTCAGCATGCACAAGACCCATGCAAGCTCAGTCCAACCTTGACAGAGAAACTATTGGCATCAGATGGTGGTCAGGTGAAGAAGACCTGGCCTTCTTTGGAAAAGAGACTCTGGATAAACTAACTAGAGCTCAGGGGATGAGCTAGCACCAAGGAGTAAGCAGAGAGTAGTTTGGTGCAATGGACCCTAGTACAAATTCCTGAGTTCACACTCCAGGGGGAGGGGCTGCAGGAGGATGCCAAGGGAGAAGTGGGTGCAATGGCAGTAAGACTGCCTGAAAAATTATGTAACACATAAAATTCAATTAAAATATTATAAAAAGGTGTGTGTGTGTGTGTGTGTGTGTGTGTGTGTGTACTCTAGAGGCTAAAAGAGGGCATTGGGTGCCCTCCATCACTCTCTGCCCATTTCTTTGAGGCAGGATCTCTCCCTAACCTTGGGGCTCTAGGCTAGGCTGGAAGCCAGGAAGCCCCAGCAATCTTCCTTTCTCTATGCTGTTGGAGGTGGGATTACTGGTGTGCACAGCATACGTGCTGAGATCCAAACTCCAGTCCTTATGGTTATACAGCAAGTGCTCTTAACTAGTGAGCCACCTCATCTCGTCACCTTTCCCCTTGAATTTTTATTTCTGTCTTAGTGGAGTATTCCATTTGCTATAGCTACATTTTATATATTTGAATGTTCCATTCACTACACACTTGGTTTAACAAAAAAAATTCTTTTGTCTTTTTCGAGACAGGGTCTCTGTGCTGGATAGCTTTAGTGTCAACTTGACACACCTGGGTTGAGGGAGCCTCAATTGGGGAATTGGCTCCATTGGATTGGCCTGTGGCCATCTGTGGAGTATTGTCTTGATGGTAGAGCAGTGTGGGAGGGCCCAGCCCACAATGAGTGGTGCCACCCTGGGCAGGTTGTTGTGTACCATATAAGAAGACGGGCTGGGCATGAGCCAGAGGAGCAAGCCAGTGAACAGCATTCCTCCATGGCCTGTGCTTCAGCTCCTCCTCCAGGTTCCTGCCCTGAGTTCCTGCCTTGGGCTCCCTAAGTGATGAACTGTGACCCAGGAGATGTAAGCTGAATCAACCCTTTCCTCCCCAAGTTGGTGTCGGTGAGAGTGTTTTGTCACAGCAATGGAAGACAAACTAGAACAGTCTCCCTGTAGCCCCAGCTGTCCTGGAATTCACTGTAGACCAGGCTGGCCTTGAACTCACAAAGATCTGCCTGCCTCTGCCTCCCGAGTGCTGGGATTAAAGGCGTGCACCACCACACCCGGCTACCCATTTTTTGTTTTGTTTTTTAATTTTTTTTATTAATTTTATTTATTTATGTATGTGTATGAATGTACTGTCTGCATGCAAGTCTGTGCACCCGTGTTGTGCAATGCCGCGGAGGTCAGAAGAGGGTGTCGGATTCCCCTGGAACTGGAGTTCTCCTGGAATTGGAGTTTCAGACAGTTCTCGGCCGCCATGTGGGTGCTGGGGATCGAACCCGGGTCCTCTGCAAGAGCGGTCGGTGCTCTTAACCACTAGGCCATCTCTCTAGCCCCGGCTACCCATTTTTAAACACTATTTTTTTACTATTTTTATTTTGTGTGTCAGAGTGTATTACCTGCATGTATGTAAGTGTGCCCATGTGATACAAGTATGCCCATGTCTGTGGACATCAGAAGAGAGTGTCAGATTCCACCGGAACCGAAGTTACAGATTGCTGTTAGCTACCACGTAGATGCTAGAAATCAAAACAGGGTCCTCTGTAAGAGCAGCCAGTGCCCTTAACCACTGACTCATCTCTTCAGCCCCAACACTTAGTTTTTATATTATCGAGATTGTTAACATTTACATTTCTGTTTTGATTGTTTTGTTTTGTTTTGTTTTGAGCCTGGAATTCTCTAGGTAGACCAGGCTGGCCTCAAATTCAGAGAGATCTCCCTGCCTCTGCCTCTAGAGTGCTGGAATTAAAAATGTAAGCCACCATGCCTAGCAACTTCTACATTTCTTAAGCATCACTAAGTTCAGTAAGCTCATAAGCCTGTCTACATGTTGCTTTGAAAATCTGAAAACAAATTTGGTGGTGCAATTTGAAATCAGAAAACTTGGGAAGCTGAAGTGGTAGGAGCTCAAGTTCAAGGCCAGCCTGGACTCCATCACACATAAAAACTTGAAAACAATATTTGCATTCTTTTTTTTGTTTGTTTTTGGTCTTTTCGAGACAGGTTCTCCCTCTAGCCCCAGCTGTCCTGGAACTCACTCTGTAGACCAGGCTGGCTTTGAACTCACAAAGATCCACCTGCCTCTGCCTCCCAAGTGCTAGGATTAAAGGCGTGTGCCACCACGCCCGGCTAACATTTGCATTCTTATGATTATGTAAATATTATTTGCTATATAATTGAAAACATGCTATAGTTAAATTTCCTTTTTTTCTTGTATCCTAAAATTACCTTTCCATTCTGTATCCTTATTTTACCTTTCTTAAGTCCCTCCCTCCAGTTTCTTAGGACATACAGAATGGAATTTCTACATTATGGAGTTCCACTTTTTTTTTTGTCTTTTCTAGAGAGGGTCTTCCTGTAACACTAGCTGTCCTGGAACTCACTCTGTAGACCAGGCTGGCCTTGAACTCACAAAGATCCGCCTGCCTCTGCCTCCCAAGTGCTAGGATTAAAGGCATGCAACACCACACCTGACTGGAGTTCCACTTTTATGGGGACACTTTTATCCATTTTCTTCACAGCTGTATGTGCTCCATCTATGATCTGAAATCTGAAATCAGGTGGAGAAATGGCTCAGCAGTTAAGAGCACTTGCTGCTCCTGTAATGGACCAGGGTTCGGTTCCCAGTACCCAGACTATCCATAACTCTAGTTCTAGGGGATCAGATATCCTCTTCTGGTCTCCATGGGCACTGCATGCATGTGGTACACTTACATATAAGCAGGCAAAACACTTCATACATAAAATAAAAATAAATAAAATATAACAAGAAAATTTAGTTAAAAAATCTGAAATTAGAATAATTCTTATCTTCCAAGACTCTTTTGAAATTCAATTATGCCAAAAATAATCTATTGAATATCAAGTACATTACACTTAGAATTATTATTTTCATTGCTTTTATTTAAAATTTTTTTTTTTTTGGTATGCGTATAAATGTACTGTCTGCATGCAAGTTTGTGCACCCGTGTCGTGCAATGCCGCGGAGGTCAGAAGAGGGTGTCGGATTCCCCTGGAACTGGAGTTCTCCTGGAATTGGAATTTCAGACGGTTCTCGGCCGCCATGTGGGTGCTGGGGATCGAACCCAGGTCCTCTGTAAGAGTGGTCGGTGCTCTTAACCGCTAGGCCATCTCTCCAGCCCAATTGCTTTTATTTAAATGTAGTAACTTTTCCATACTAATGACTACCCAACCTCTACCCAGTACTTAGATTCACATTTCCTGAGCCTCCCTGATTCATAGACTTCTTCCCTAGAACTCTCTTTCTAAAGTCTCGGAAACAGCTCAGTGTTTCGTGTGCTGTTCCTTCAAAGACAGGAGATGGTGTCATGGCCTGCTGGGGACTCATCTTCAGAGAACATGTCTAGATATCCCTCTCATTCACCCTATCATGGAGATTGCAGCCCTTCACCATGCTAATGATACTGTTCAAAGGGCAAACCCGACAGTTGCCCAAAGATTCCAGACCATCCAACCAGGAGTAGGCCATGTATGCAGCCTGAGATTTCCATAAAACCTCAAATCCTTGAACCAGCACACGGTGTTTGAAGAAGTCCAGAACTGACCCTTCTGTCTTGGATTGCAGTTAAAACACTGTCCCTGGCATGGACCAGCACCGTGGCAAATGTCCATGTCTCTTGATTCTCAAGCCCTGGCCCAAGGATGCAAGCTGATTTGTAATAAGGTTTCCACTCATTTGCATGGAAAAAAAGACAACTAAGAACAATATAGCAAGCTTTGTACTTACTAGGAGCTTTGTTATTAGATAACTTCTTTAAATTTATTAGAGAACTTTTTTTCTAAAAGTCTGTTGTTTTACACATTTTAATATTTAAAATATTACTATTTGTATTAAAATTATTTGACAAAATCATAGATGATTCTCACCCCAAATCTCCAAGAACCACATGTTGGGAAAACTGGAGTGCAAATCAAACAATATACTAATAATATACTAATAATATACTAATGGGCTCTTTGGCAAACAAAAAAGCTGGAATCTGGTGATACAGCTCAATGGGTAAAGGTGCTTGCTACCCAAGCCTGATGACCTGAGTTTGATCCTTGGATACCATGGTGGGAAGAAAACCAACTCTTGAAAGTTGAACTTTGACCTCCACAAATATGCTGCAACTCATAAAATCACCACACACACTAAAAATAGAATGAAATTTAAAAAAAATTTAAAATTGAGACAGGCATGGTGGCACACACCTTTAATCCAAACACTCAGGAATCAGAGGCAAGTGGCTCTCTGTGAGATCAAAGCTATCCTGGTCTACATAACAAGTTCCAGGCCATCTGGGACTTACAAGGAGACCCTATCTCAAAAAAAAAAAAAAATTAAATTAAGATGCTGGGATTCTTATCATACACGTCAGAGGGCCACATGTACAATGTGTTTACAGTCCATTTCCTGATAACTGAATACCAAACTGAGTAATTTATAAAGAATAAACATTTATTTGGCCCATGGTTCTGGAGGCTGGAGAGACTAAGAGCATTTTACTGAAATCTGGTGGGGCCTTCTGCTACTGTACTACGGTAGGCGAATCTATGGTGCGACAGCAGGCATCCTGGCTTAATCTCTCTTCCTCTTGATATAAACACAAATGCCATCATTGGGGCCCCACCCAAATGATCTCATTTAATCTTAATTATTTTCTAAAGGCCCCATCTCCAAACACTGTGAACACATGAATAAGAATTTAAAAGACCCATGAAATTTCAAAGGACACATCCAGGCCATCTCAAGGGCCCAGGCTCTTGAAATCCAAAAGTTTAGGAAAGACAGCGCTGGATGGTGGCGAGAAGAAATGCAGGTGGGCCTTGACTTCCGCTGCAGTGGCTGTCTGTTTCCCTCGGCCCTGCAGTTCACTCTACTATCCTGGAGATTAGCCAGAGCTGGTGGTAAGCACCCACAAGGTAGCTAACAACTGTTTGTGACTCCAGTTCCGGGGGGTGTGACACCCTTGTCTGGCCTCTGCATACACCACACGCACACATACATGATGCATTAACATACATGCAAGCACAACACTCATACGCATAACTATATTTAAAAGAACAAAGGGGGGGCTGGAGAGATGGCTCAGCAGTTAAGAGCACCAACTGCTCTTGCAGAGGACCCGGGTTCGATTCCCAGCACCCACATAGCAGCTAAGAACTGTGTTTAACTCCAGTTCCAGGGGAATCCAATGCTTTCTTCTGACTTCCTCGGCATTGTACGACATGAGTGCACCAACCTACATGCAGACAGTACACTCATACACATAAAAAAAATAAAATAATAATAAAAAATTTTAAAAAAGAACAAAGGGAACACAAGGTGTGGTGATAGCACCTGATCCCAGCCCTTAGAGAGGCAGAGGCAGTGCCGATCTCTGTGAGATGAAGCCAGCCTTGTCTACATAGTGAATTCCAAATGAGCTGGGACTAGGGAGACTGTTGGGGAGGAGGAGGAGGAGGAGGAGGAGGAGGAGGAGGGGGAGGAAAAAGAAAGGGAGAACAGGTTTGTTAACTGAGATGATCGGAGTGGAACGTTGTGTAAATCGCCCAAAATAACATATAAGGGAGAACCCAGACGTGTGCTGCAGGAGTCTGGATGCCTTCCTGAGGGAGTGGGGGGTGCGGGAGCAATAGCCCAGCACCTGATGATTAGGGGGAACAGTAAGGGAAGCCTTGAGGTCAGACCCGATGGGGGTCCGATGGTCCCTTTCAGATCTTTTCCCTGCGGTGCACAGGGAAGACAGGGTGGAGTGAGTGGTTCCAGTGGCTGAGACAACACGCTAACCCGTGATCCTCGGGTTATCAGGCTAGCCTGTCACGAGACGCACATGAATAAAGTGACTGTCAAACACGGAGATTTCTTTTGCAAGGTCCCTAAAGACCACGAGCTGAGAGACAGGAAGTGGGGGGCTTAGGTGAGAGGCCCCATTCCTGCTCCTCCCGCTGCTTGAATGGACCCGGAAGGAAGGCTGAGCCCAGCTATGGGGGGTGGGGGTGGGGTGGAGGCTGGTCCTCCCCTAGCGTCAGAATCGGGTACTGCAGGCTATGCTGCCCTGCAGGATGTCAGCCAGCTTGGCCTAGCTCAGCCTGTCTCTTCCAGAAAGCAACTCCTAACTCCTGCCCCTCCCTCCTCTGTGCTCCCACGGTCCCCGGTTTTAGCCTACATCTCACGCACCATACCTCTTCCAGTCTTCCAAATGGTCATTTTCAAGTTTATGGGAAGGGTCAGGGTATAGACAGTTTTATCTCAGAGAGTGAGGAGCCCAGGAAGGGACACTATCCGCATCTGCAAGCAGGAAATTCTGACAAACAGTTACAAGGAGCAAATAGAAGTGATGTACCGGGCAGGGGAGGGGGAGGGGAGACCTCCCGGGGGCTTCTGCCAGCCTTCTGTAATGCAGATATATCAGAGGGCGGCAGAAAGGCTGCTACAGAAAGGCTCTGTTTATATGGCAAAATCCTAGGGCCATAAATCAGATCAACAGCTGTCAAGGAAGACTTAAAGACCAGCGGAACAAGGATGGTCTACATGCAGCTAGAACACAGGAAGATGGGAACGTATGGGGTGGGGAGTTGGGACGGGGGTGTCTAAAGAAGGCCCCAACCCCAGAAGTCTGCAGGACAGTAGTAAAAGATTTGTTTCCTTGGCCAACGCACAGATTTCTCCCTGCCCTGCCCTGGCTGCTGACTAATGTCTTAGAGATGTGAGAAGCTGGGATGGGTTGCAGCCAAGGATTCTGGGAGGGGCAGGTCACAGGGCTGGGGGTAGGAATAGGAACAAGAGCCATGGTTTGGTGTGGGCTTTCTATGTGTCAGGCATGGGGTGCTTTGGATGTTTCTGTACTATCCCTTTTCGTCTTCCTGACAATCTAATGGACTTCTCATGGCCACATTATAGAGAGAGACAAGGGCCAGGAGCTGGCAGGCAACGTTGGAACACTTAGCAGCAGCTATTAAGGAAGAATCGCCTCTGAGCATAGGTACTTCTCACTCCTGAGCCCTCATCCTAATTGTCCCCAGTGATGGTAGAGAACCTTCTAGTACCTTCTGGCAATGAATCCGTCTTACCTTGGCCTCCATGCTTCCGTTGACAGGCACTCACTGTTTCACTGGGAAGGTCTTAATGGACTCGTACTTAAATGGACTCCAAGTCTACTTGCCAATGCCTTCTCCCTGTTATGCTTTGAGGTAGTCACTGCTACTGTCCATAAGACATTCCCATCTGTTCCTGGGCAGTGATGGTGTGTGTGTGTGTGTGGTGTGTGTGTGTGTGTTTCTTGCCACCCTGAAGTTAAGTATTGCCCTGGCTGCAGTTTGGGTTTTAATAACTCTCTCCATTACTGGGAGATGGTGGACTCTCTAAAAGGTGAGGTCCAGTTGGAAGTCTTCTGGTCATTGGGTGTGTGCCCTAGAAGGGACTATTGGGACCCTCGGTACTTCCTCCCAGTGCCATGAGCTGAGCAGCACAGTCGGCTTCCATATACTTCTGTCAGGTGTGCTACCTCACTGCAGGTCTAAAAGTAACGAAGCCAACCAACCAGAAGCCAGAATAAAGCCTTCCTCTTTCTAAGCTGATTGTCTAGGGCATTTTTTCAGAGCGGTGGAAACCTGGCTAACATACTACTGTGTGACTTTCCTTGGCCAGTGAAAAGTGAGTAGAAGTTTCCAAAGCCAGTGTGGGATCTATTTCTTCCTTATGGCACTGCTGAAGTTTGGAAGAAACTATCTGGATGAAGCTTGACCTGGCCTGGATCCATGAGCTGCCAGGCAGCACAGGGCCCCCTGTTGATCCGTACTGAATAAGTAACGTGAATAAGAAATAAGCACTGGTTGTAGGAGCCTCTGAGGTATGGGGGCTGTTTATTGTTACAGCAAAATCTAGCTTAACCCTGTTAACCAGGTCCCACAGTGGAAGCCAGTCTGGTTTTGGCCAGCAAGGAATCAAATCTATCCTCCTCAAAGATTCCTTAAGCTAAATTGCCTCCTTTTTTTTTTCAGCTGAGCATCCCACTTGTTAACTTTTTGATCTTTTCTCCCAGACTCATTACACTGTGAGAACAGAACAGGGTCATCCAACCACGCTTGGCAAAGCCTCCCTTCCTCTCAGTGTGCTACCCCAGCCACACATCTAGGGATGGTGTTCCCTGGAGCCCTCAGAGCCCAGCCACACATCTAGGGATGGTGTTCCCCATAGCCCTGGGAGCTCTCAGTCAGCAACAGTGCGGCCCGCTACTGCCTTGCATTCTGGCCTGCCTCCTTCTAACTCTTTTGGTGCCAGCACACGGGTCTCAAGATTCAGAGTTACGCTGATTTAGACTTGGATTTTTATCTTGATGCTGCCACTGGGGTCACTGAGGGAAAATTTCCTAACCTCTCTGAGCTCGTCTTCTCAAATTAAAGCAGGGATTAATGACAAACTTGAGACAGCTTTAAAAGGGGGCTGGGGAGACAGCTCAGTGGTTAAGAGCACTGACTGTTATTGAAGAGGACTTGGGTTCAGTTTCCAACTGCCCATAACTCCAGTGCCTTCTTCAGTTCTCTAGGGTTTTGCACATACATGATGTACGTACATTCAGCCAAAACACTCATACACATAAAAAATAAATCAGCCAAGCGTGGTGGCGCACACCTTTAATCCTAGCACTCAGGAGGCAGAAGAGGCAGGTGGATCTTTGTGAGTTCAAGGCCAGGCTGGTCTACAGAGTGAGTTCCAGGACAGCTGGGGCTACAGGGAGACCCTGTCTCGAAAAGACCAAAATAAATAAATAAATAAATAAGAATGAGCTGACATGGATGTCCTTCCTCTTCCTTTTGTTCCCACCCAAACTCCTGCAAGCTCATAAGTGAGGGGAAAGGGAAGGCTTTCCCGGAATGAGGCCAGACAGTTCCCATGCCTTTGCTGGGTCCCCAGTCTCTGAGTCCTTGGCCAGTCAGGGCCCCTTCTAACCACAGCTCCAGGACACAGCTGTCCCTACAGGCATGTACTGCCTCATGGATCTTAGAAGCAGACTCCAGCTTGCAGGTGTTCAGGGCTCAGGGAAGGCTGCAGAGCTAACCCAGAGCTCACAAGTGGGCTTTCAAGGGCTTCTGCCTGCAGTAGCCTGAGGCCACCTGCGGCTGGGCTCGAATTTCCCAGGCCCCCAGCTCAGGAACAGCTGCGTGGCTCCCCCTCCCTGCCTCCAACTTCCCCTCTTTCTTCCCCCAACAGGAGTATCAGAGACAGCCGGACAGGCCCAGCCAGGGGTCTGGACAGAATCCAGTGGCCCATTCACTCAACCCAGTTTGCTCTGAAGACTGGGGTCTCAGACACCTGGGGTCTCTTAGGCCTTTCGACCCACCCAAGCTTCCTGCTGCTTGGCAATTGGCCAAAACACCTCAGACCTAGCTTTGAAGTGTGGAGTTCTTGCTCACTCCATGTTTCTTTGGCTGGTTGGGCCTCCCAGGACAACTTCTACCTAACATGGTGAGGTAAGACCTGGCTCTGGGTAGGGACCCTTTGGTGTAAGCAGAGCCCTGCCCACAAGACTTCTCCACTTCCTCTGGCCAGAAGACCCCAGTGCCAGTCTGGTCTGCCTCTCCCGGTACTGGACTCTGACTCCTGGACTCGGTCTGTCTTTGCCTTGTGCCTGTCACATCCTCCCACTCCAGGAAGACAAGTGCATGTGTATATGCATACATGTGTATATGTGCATGGGTGGGAACATGTGTACATAAGCACATACACAGTAGCGATACTGTTTCCTCAGTGCTGGTTACAGGAAAAAATGTATTAACGTTTTATCCTTAAGCTCTTTGTTTTCACGTTTGACAAAGGAGGACCTGAGGAGCCAAAAGGGAAGAAGGCAAGAAAGCCAAGATGGGGACTCCCACCTGGATGGCCTTGGGACTCTGTGCTTTCCCCGCCCACCAGAGCTGTACAAGTCTACCTTGACGCTGAGTGTCGTGGGATGCAGACGGGCCACTTCAGCAGAATAGAGAGAGAAAGACAGAGACAGTGAAAGAATGACAGCTAGTACTGACTGTGGTCATCTGTCCACTGCGCTGCTCCCTCAGCTTGGCATAAAGCAGCTCACACACACAGCACGTGACTGTTGTCTCACTCTGTTCACTGAGCATGGTGATCCCAAAATTCATTTAATTATGCTGTGAATCAGTACTTCTTTCATTTTTACAGCTGAAAAATAGTCCATTGTGAGCATAGAACACATCTTTAAACTTTCCGTCTTTTTATTTATTGGTGGGGAACAGGGAGTGAGGTGAAGGTCAGAAGATAGCTTTTTGGAATTGGTTTTCTCCTTTACCAAGAGGGCCCTGGAGATCAAGCTCGGGTCATCAGGCTTGGCAGCACACACCTTTACCTACTGAGCCATCTCACTGACCCCAGACCACATCTTGTTTGTCTCTCCAAACTGATGAACCTTCAAGTTGTTCCATTTGCCCTGTTTTGAAGTGAAAGTCTTTGAGAGCCTAAAGTAAGGCCGAAGTTGTCATTGTTCAGCCCTTTGTGGGTATCATAACCACACCCACAGTCCCCTAACTACAAAGTATCAGGCCTCTTATAGGACCTGCCCAGGCAGCTGCTACGGCTGCTGAATGTTTACTGAAACAGCTGCTCAGAGTAGCCTTGAAAAACACCACTCGTCTGTGTTTTATTCAGCCTCCAAGGCCCAGGACAGAGAGAGAAGATGGACAGGAAAAGAGAAGATGGAGGGTGATGAGAGCAAGCCCTCCTCCCTCCCACCCCCCACCTCTCCACCCCCACCCCCTCATCCCCCAAAAGCCTCTGGAAGCTGCTGGCTGGTGGTAGACACAGATGGTGCGTAGTCATGCTCGAGGCTCTCAACACTATCACCTGGATAGGCTTGTCTAGATGGGGAAACTGAGTGCCCGGGAAGAGTGGTGGCTTGCTTGACTTGCAGCACAGTAGGGTAGGGGGTCAAGCTTCCAGCATGGGTTCCTGGCATCACTGAAGGCACGGAGTCACTCAAAGGCGCTCTCCAACTGTGCTGTGGGCTCAGTGTCCTTCTATAAAAAGCCTACGTCCGGGGCTGGAGAGATGGCCTAGCGGTTAAGAGCGCTGACGCTCTTGCAGAGGACCCGGGTTTGATCCCCAGCACTCACATGGCGGCTGAGAACCGTCTGTAACTCCAATTCCAGGAGAAATCCAGTTCCAGGGGAATCCGAGACCCTCTTCTGACCTCCGTGGCATTGCACGACACGGGTGCACAAACCTACATGCAGACAGTACATTCAAGCACATAAAAAATAAATAAATAAATAAAATAAAAAAAAATAAAAATAAAAAGCCTACGTCCATCAGACATGGGGTAGAGAGCTGGTGCTGGGCCCCAGGTCCCACTAGTGTTACCAAGCCTTTCTGCCTGCCCCCTCCTTGTCTGTAAAATTCTCACCCATCCCCAGTGCATTGTGGGACAAAGAAGACCATACGGTGAAAGGGACCTACAGCTTGTGGCGCACTAAGCAGAGGTCATATGAACACATTGATCCTTTTGGCTACTTGAGTCCCAGCAGATCCACTTCAGCTCTCTCCCTCTCCTGAAGGAAAGACTGCCCTGGCCAGAGGAGGGGGTGTTTACCTCCACCCAATCTGGTCCTGGCTCCTTTAGCCAACAACACACGTGAGCCTAACCCTGGCTCCCAGCCTAGCTGGAGGAAGGAGATACACCTCATCTGCATTACTCTGGCCTTGCTAAATGAAGTGCATTCCAGACCAGCAGCTCTGTCCCCACAGACGACACACATTCTTCCATGCTGTCCCCTTCTGCCCACAGCTGCTTGTTCCTGTGCCCTCCTCAGCCACCAAGCCTGTGCTTGGCTCTGGCTGTCCCTCAGGCAGTGGAGGAGGAGAGGGTCCCCAGGCCTGTGGGGAACGCTGGTACTAGGTTTCTCCTGCCCTTGCACACATTTTTTAGCCCCTTCTAAGATGTCACGTGCTCATTCTAGGCAACATGTGTGGCTGAGGTATGAGTGGCATCTCCGGGCTCCCTTGGACCTGTCCTCCCCAGACATATATCCACACAGCTCACACATACTGTTCTACACAGATTCACCTATCACTTATCCACCTGCTCACATGAGAACCTCTCCCAACTCAGGAAGCCCCCTGGGTACATACATGCATGAGTCACACACACACACACGCACACACACACCCACCATCCCCTCACAGCAGAGAAGCTTTTGTACTTCATGGTAAAGCACTATCCTGCCATATCTGACCAAGCTCTTCAGAACCATCCCTGTTGCTCCATGAAATTGGGTGAGTTTTTCTATTAGGCACCTTCCTGACAACAGCTTTTTGTCTACTCCAGGACAGAAAGAGGCCAAACTTTTCTAAGAGTGAAGGAATGAGACTATGGGTTTGGAGTGTGCACTATTCCTGGGAAATGAAGACTTTTTTTTTTAACATTTTTTTTTATTGATGCTTTGTGCATTTCATACATCATTTTCCAATTCAGTTCAGGCATATTTCCCTTTCCCTTCCCCCCCACCCCCACCCCAACCGAGATCATGCATTCTGCCACAACTGTCCTGCATATTTCTCTCAGTTTTTTTTTCCCCATTTTTTTAGCTATAAGTGATAATCCATGAGTACAGGAAATGAAGACTTTTAAAGTATGAGTTTAGCCAGGAGTGGTGGCGCACGCCTTTAATCCTAGCACTTGGGAGGCAGAGGCAGGTGGATCTTTGTGAGTTCAAGGCCAGCCTGGTCTACAGAGTGAGTTCCAGGACAGCTGGGGCTACAGGGAGACCCTGTCTTGAAAAGACCAAAAAATGAAAAAAAAAATAGATAAATAAAATAAAGAATGAGTTTACCAAAAAGACAAAAAAAAAAAAAGCCAACAAAATAAATGAACAAACAAAAACTAGAGAAGATATAGTTCCAACAGAGAGCTTAACATACTAGCATGAACACGTAAACAAACAGCTTTAAGTCACTATAATAAGTGTTATATAGTCCTGCCTAATATTTTTTTTTTTATTATTATTAAATTTTTTTTCATAAGTCTTACATTATTTCTCAATTGAATCTAGAGTCAGTTCCTTTTCCATGCCCCCCACCACCACCTGAGTCCCTGCACTCTGCCATACATGTCCTGCATCTTTTTTCTGAGTCTTTCCAGAGTTTTTTTTTTTCCAGTTTTTTTGTTTGTTATTGTTCTCCTCCTAACTTGATTGCTTCAGTATATATACATATATTACATGGATATATATATATATAATATATATTATATAAGAAATTATACATACATACACATATCACTTGAATTGGAAGACTTTTTTTTTCCTAAAAGATGTCATATTTTCCTTAAGGGAGTGCTTGAAGGCTTCTCCTTGGCAAGCCAAAACAACCACCAATCCTGCACTCGTGCTCCACATTGGGGTCTTTCCCTCCCATAGTCCCCCAAATGAAGTCCAGTAAGCACGCGTCCTGTCTTGATCCCCCTGCACTGGCCTCCATGATATCCTGCCTAAATTTTTTAAAATCCTTCTACATAATTCATTTCCTGGAGTATTTTAGGGTGAGCTAGTAGTTGAGTCCTTTAGAGGTAACCGGAGCCAGAACACAACTTGTATAAAAGACGGATCATTAGGTTTTGGTAGAGACTCTGTCACCCATGAGTCCAATACCACATCAACAGGCATCTGTGTTCACTAATTCAATTGGGAACCATTTATAAACACTCTGTAAGTGAAGACACAAGTTGTTAGATTGCTGTAACAAAGATGCTCCCAAATGCAAAGGTTTAAGTATATTGCTACTTTTCCTGTAGCTATGACAAATCACTGCCAAGAGCAACTGAAGGGAAGAAGGGTTGATTTTGACTCACAGTTTAAGAGCTTTAGCCCATCATCATGGGGGAAGGCATGGGGACAGGATCATGAAGCAGCTGGGCCACAGCTAGGAATCAGAGACAGATGAACGGTAGAGCTCAGCTGGCTTTGTCTCACTGCCCCCCCCCCCTTTCAGTCTGGAATGCCAGTCCACAGGTCTCCTTAGCTGAAGCTCTCTGGAAACACCCTCGCACACATACCCAGAGGTGTGTCTTCTAGGTGATCTCAAACCAGTCAGGTTGACGAAGAAGAGTACTCATCGCATAAGCCATATACAAGTCTACATCTCTGCCACATGAAGTGTGGGACGGCAATCCGGGGATGACTGGGTATCATTACTGTGTCAGAAAATTCAGGCTCTTTCTTGAATTTTGCTCTTCTGTCATGTGTGTTTTCTATCTCAGTAGTTCAAGATGGCTACATTAACTCCTGCAATCACAGCTACCTTCTAGACAGTTATGAAAAGAGTAAGGGAAACAAGAATTAACATCTTTTAAAAAATCGTTACGAGCCGGACGTGGTGGCGCATGCCTTTAAACCTAGCATTTGGGAGGCAGAGGCAGGCAGATCTTTGTGAGTTCAAGGCCAGCCTGGTCTACAGAGTGAGAGTGTGAGTTCCAGGACAGCTGGGGCTACAGGGAGACCCTGTCTCAAAAAGACAGAACAAAAAAATCGTTACAAAACATTTAAATACCCAAATGAATATTTTAGTATATTTACAGAGCTATATAACCATCTCCATAATCGAGTTTAGAACAGTCTTTTTATCCTCCCAAAAAACCACATACCCACTTAGCAATTCTTCGTTTCTGCTGAATCCTCCTTGGCCTTTGGTAGCAACTAATTTACTTTCTGTGCCTAATTGTAGACATTTCTTATCAGTAGAGTATAGTACATAGAGTCTTCTGAAAATGTCTTCTTCCCCTTAGTACAAGGTTTTAGGAATTCATCAGTGTTGCAACACACGTCAGCTTTTCTCTCCTGTTTCTTGTTGAAGAAGACTCCCCATTGTATGGTTGAACCACATTTCATCTATCAGTTGATAGACGTGGGTAATATCCATTTTAGCTATTATGACTAGTTGTGCTGTGGATGTCTGTATCTAATTTTTTTGTATGGACACACATTTTCATTTCTTTGGGGGTCTACACCTATAAATGGAATTTCTGAGTCACATGGCTAACTCCATGTTTACCTTTTTGGGGACCCATCAAGCTTTTTCACACAATCTATACCATTTTACAGTCTCACCAGCAATATAGTAGGGCTCCAGGGGGCTTGAAAGATAGCTCACTGGTTAAGAGTGCTTGTCTTCAAGAGGACCTAGGTTGGGTTCCCATCATGGATATGGTGGCTAACAATTGGTAACTCCAGTTCCAGGTGACCTTCTGCCTTCTTCTGGCTTCCATGGACATTGCATTCAGATGGTGCATACACATACATGCAGACAAAACACTCATGCACAGAAAAGGTGTGTGTGTGTGTGTGTGTGTGTGTGTGTATATATATATATATATAATTTTGAAAAAAATGTCTATTTAGAGCCTTTGCCTACTTTTAAATTGGATTGTTTTTGTTTTATTGTTATGTATGTAATTACATTTCTCTTTTTTTTAATTTTTTTTTATTAATTTTATTTATTTCCGTATGTGTATGAATGTACTGTCTGCATGCAAGTTTGTGCACCCATGTCGTGCAATGCCGCGGAGGTCAGAAGAGGGTGTCGGATTCCCCTGGAACTGGAGTTCTCCTGGAATCGGAGTTTCGGACAGCTCTCGGCCGCCATGTGGGTGCTGGGGATCGAACCCGGGTCCTCTGTAAGAGCGGTCGGCGCTCTTAACCGCTAGGCCATCTCTCCAGCCCCTACATTTCTCATTACTGTAACAAAACACCTGAACAAAAACAAGGAAAGGTTTATTGTGTCTCGGGGTTTCAAAGTGTAGTCCATTGTGGTAGGGGAGGCCTGGTTCAGGAGCTTGAGGCAGCTTATCACATTGTGTCCACAGTAAGCAAGCAGAGGACTGTGAACACTCTTTTTCTGTTTCATTCAGTCCAGGACCCCAGCCCCTGGGATGGTGCTGCCCACGTTTGGGGTGGGCCATCCTACTTCAGTCTCATCTGGAGTTGAGATAATTAATATTAATTATCACAATGTCCTTTGTGTATTATATAAACCCTTCATATAATTTGCAAAAGTTTTCTTGGCCGGGCATGGTGGGCACATGCCTTTAATCCCAGCACTCAGAGGCAGAGGCAGGTGGATCTCTGTGAGTTCAAGGCCAGCCTGGCCTACATAGTAAGCTCCAGGCCAGCTGGGATTAAAGGGAGACCCTGTCTCAAAAAAAAAAAAAAGTTTTCTCACGTTCCATGGGTTGTGTTTCACATTATTGATGCTATCCTTTGAGGAACAAAAGTTTTTAATTTTTATTTAATCCATTTTGTCTGTGTTTCTTTTATTGGCTGGACTTTTTGTGTCATATCAATAAAGATCTTGTCCAGCCCAGGGTAACAAAGATTTTACTCCTATATTTGTCTTCTCGGTGTTTTTCAGTTCTAGCTCTTGTACCTAAGTAGAAGATCTATTTCCTAGTCAGGCGTGGTGGCGCTCGCCTTCAATCCTAGCACTCGGGAGGCAGAGGCAGGCGGATCTTTGTGAGTTCAAGGCCAGCCTGGTCTACAGAGCGAGTTCCAGGACAGCTGGGGCTACAGGGAGACCCTGTCTCGAAAAGACCAAAAAAAAAAAAAAAAGATCTATTTCCTATTAGTGCTTCTAAATGACATGAGGAACATATCCAGCTTTGTTTACTCTGTATGTGACCAACATTACTTGTTGAAAAGACTGTTCTTTTCCCATTTAATTTTCTTGGTCCCCTTGTCAAACACCAGTTGCCTAAATGCAAAAGTTGTAAGGCCAGAGAGATGGCTCAGCAGCCAGGAGCACTTGCTGCTCTTGCAGAAGACCTGAGTTCAAATCGTAGCACCCGCATGGTGGCCAACAATCAACATTCGTCTCTAACTCCAGTACCAGGGGATCTGATTCCCTCTTCTGTCTTTCTCAGGCACTGCATGACCCAGGTTCACTTACACACATGCAGGCATAACACTCATACACATAAAATAAGAAAGAAGAAAGAAAAAGAGAGAGAGAGAGAAAGAAAAAGAAAGAAAGAAAGGAAGGAAGGAAGGAAGGAAGGAAGGAAGGAAGGAAGGAAAGAAAGAAAGAAAGAAAGAAAGAAAGAAAGAAAGAAAGAAAGAAAGAAAGAAAGAAAGAGGTTGGTTTTTAGACTCTCAATTCTGTTCCACTGTCTTTTCTGTCTCTACTTATGCCCAGATCACATCATCTTGATTACTACTGGGTTTTTGTTTTGTTTTTTGTTTTTGTATTTTTGAGACAGGGTCTCCCTTTAGTCCCAGATGGCCTGGAGCTCGCTATGTAGACCAGGCTGGCCTTGAACTCATAGAGACACAGAGATCTGCCTGTCTCTGCCTACCAAGTGCTGGGATTAAAGGCATGTGCCAGCACACCCAGCTTGATTACTATTTTTTATATACGACCTTTTTTGGGGGGGGATATTTTTGAGACAGGGTCTCCCTTTAGTCCCAGCTGGCCTGGAGCTTGCTCTGAAGACCAGGCTGGCCTTGAACTCACAGAGATCCACCTGCCTCTGCCTCCCGAGTGCCAGGATTAAAGGCGTGCGCCACCACGCCCGGCCTGACAATCTTTTAAATTAAACAGTAAGATCCCTCGGCTTTGTTCTTCTTTTACAGGACTCCTTTGGCTCTGCTGAGTCCCTTGAGTTTCTAGAGAAGTTTTAGGATATGTTTTTGACTCCGAAAACAAAATTCTTGAGACTTTGACCGTGACTTACTCCCTTGTAAGATCATGTTAGGAGTACTGACATCTTAGCAGTATTAATTCTTCCAGGCTGGACACACAGGATGTCTGTCTACTTATTAATTTTAATTCTAAGTATTATATTCTCTTTGGTGCCTGCTGAATGAGAAATGTCCCCCACAGGCTCAAGTATTTCAACCCTTTGTCCCCAGTTGGTGGGGCAGCTTGGGGGAGGGTCATGGAATCTTTAGGTGACAGGGCCTTGCTGGAGGAAGCGTGCACTGGGGATGGGCTTTGAGAGGTCCTAACCTCACTCCACCTCTAGTTTGCCATCTCTGCTTTGCATTTGCTATTGGAGACGTGAGTTCTCAGCTTCCAGCTCCTGCTCCCATGTCTGTTGCCGCCGCCGAGCCTCCCCACCACGACAATTCGTATTCCTCAGGAGCCATAAGCCAGAATAAACTCTTCCTTCTATAAGTTGTCTTTGGCCATGGTGTTTTATACAACAACTGAAAAAAATAACTAGAACAGTGCCATTGTAAATGGAATTGATCTCGTGTGTATGTATGGACGTATGTATGTATATATGGGCACCTGTGTGTGAGGTGTATATGAATGTGTATGTGGCCCAGAGAACAACTGTAGACATCATTCCTTAGGTACCATCCACTTTGGCTTTCTGTGACAGTGTCTCTCATTAGCCTTGAACTTGCCAAGGAGGCTAGGCTGGCTCGTCAGTGAACTCCAGTGTACACCACCATGTCTAGCATTTCTTACATGGCTTCTAGGGATAGAACTCAGGTCCTTATGCTTATAAAGCAAATACTTTACCTATTGGGCTATTTCCCCAGCCCCTGGAATTGGTGTGTGTGAGTTTTGTTTTCATGTGTGCAGGTATATGTACCCATGTAATGTGTCTGTGAAGGCCAGAAGTCCAGTGCCTTCCTATAATACTCTCCACCTTGTTTTCTTGAGACTGGTTTTCTTCGCTGACCCTGAAGCTCACAGGTTTGGCTAGGGTTAGTTGGTCATTGATTCTCTGGGAGCTGCCTGTCTCCATACACTGGCCATCTGGCAATACCTGTTTTTTTTTTTTTTTTTTTTTAATCCAAAATGTGTTTATTGAGATGGTTTCTCATTCTCATCTTGATTCAGGGTACTTTTAGTGCTGCTTCCTCCTGAAGGAGCATTCTTCTGTGAGCCATGCTTTTCCGCCCGTGGGCTGACAGAGGACAGTGGAGCAGCCAACACACAAGACTACGATTTGTACACGGCTAAAGACCATGGTGATTTTATAACATCCTGGGCATTTCACATCCATGAAATAGGAATTGGGGCTCTGCATCAGACGCTTCTTCTTGTGTTTCCTCTTCTCTTCTGGAGAGGGATGAAGGAGCTCCTTTGCGAGAGGCATGTTCTTGTAGGGATGTGGTCACCGCCGGAAAGGCGCAATGCCTGGCTTTTATGTGTGTGATGGGGACATGAACTCGGTTCCTCACGCTTGTACAGCAAGCATTTAACTCACTGAGCCATCTCCCCAGCTTTGGGATTGTTTTGGATTGTTGACTGCTAGTATACAGAACCACTTCCTTTTTTTTTTTTTTTTGGGGTCTTTTCGAGACAGGGTCTCCCTGTTGCCCCAGCTGTCCTGGAACTCACTCTGTAGACCAGGCTGGCCTTGAACTCACTAGATCCGCCTGCCTCTGGCTCCCAAGTGCTAGGATTAAAGGCGTATGGCACCATGCCCAGCCCAAGTAATTCCTTTTTAACAAGTGATCATATTAACAGGGTGGAGATTTATCCATTCATGAGAGAGCTCATAAATGTTAGTGATGTTAAGTACAAAGTTACATATGCCATTAAGTACTGTGATCAAAGTATTTCATATTATGAATGCATTACAACAATTAACTTAGTAAACTACTCATATTGTAAAATGATGTTAAAAATTAAAAAAAATTAATTGACATTTAAAATCTAAATTTTCATTTTATGGAAGCTCTCACACAGAAACAAGGAACATTGTAGAATGAGTTCATGCCATCCATGTGGCGAATTCTAAATAATTGTCACATATACCAGATTTTTCTTCCTCAATTTCTGTGCCTATGGAGTGCATGAATGGGGGCACACTAGTGCTTCATAGTCTGTCTCACAATAGAAACAAAAACTAAAAATAAGCCAAACAAGGAGTAGAAAATGGATTAGTACAGACAGTATGGTGCTTGAGAGACAGAAAAAGGATATGATCAATTCCTTTGTTTTATATTAATATATAGCAATATATTAGAAAGATTATAAAGTTCCATCAATCTGCATAATAGAAATTAAGAAAAATACTTCATAGACTACTAAATGATTGATGACTGAATGAATAAACTTCTTTATCTGAACAATACTGAAGAAAAAATAATCCCATCATCGTTTTAGAATCTTAAATACAATGTTGGAGTAGTTATCATAAACTAAAAAGCTAAAATATTCTTAAATATATATCACAATTTAACCTGTAAATTTTATTCAGTATTTGATCAAACCAACTGTGAAAGGAAGAACATAAAAAGAAACACAATATATCTAGTTATATGTGGCTGTCTTGTTTAAATGATTCCTGAATTTAATTAACTCAATTCATTTCATTAGAGACGAATGGCATTTACACACCGAAGAAGTATTTATAAACTGATAAAAGTATTCCTCCTGATTAAGATGAGGCTATTTACTTTGATGATGAAATAGTTCTATGAGGATGAACATAAATGTAGTCATGTGATTGTGTTTATTATGCTTACAACTTTTCTGAACATTTTGATTTAAATTTACTCATAAAATCATGTATATCTGAAAGGTGAAATGGTTTATTGGGTAAAGGTGTGTGACATAAAGTCTGAAGACCTGAGTTCTATACTCTGAACTCAATGGTCAAAAAACACAACCAGTTCCATCAGGTTATCTTTTGACCTCTACCCACCGGCTGTCAAGCATATGTATGCACAAACATATACACAGAAAGACACAAAATACTTGAACACACATAAATAAAAACTAAAATAAATCCTTAAAACCCCAAGAATTTTACTGTAAAATAAGCCTATATATATACATATATATGTCATAATATATATATATTATTGTATTATATATGTATATGTAATATGTAACATGAAATATGCCTCAATTATATAAAAAAACCACAATTATGAAATAAATTTTATGCCTATAAACATTTGTGATTGATGTTGCTTAATAAACTTACTTAATTGCTTTGTAAAATAATNTAGAGGAAAAAAGGGTGGATACAGAAGGGAAATTAAGAATACCTAGTATTAGGAAAGTCCATTTACCCCCAAGACATAATAGAAACTAAGGAGACATTTATAAGTATAAAGTTTCATGAACATGGTAGATTAAGCCGGTGAGTACTGACCACTCCTCCCCCATCATTAGTATAATTTTTGAAGGTTGCTAAGCCTATAAGAACAAGGGAACACTAGGGGCTGGAGATGGCACAATGGTTAGAGGTTTGGCTGTTCTTGCAGAGGACCCATGTTCATTTGTCAGCACCCATATGGTGGCTAACAACTGTTGGTAACTCCGGTTCCAGGGGATCCAATGCTCTATTCTGGATTCCATGGGTATTGCAAACACACACATGGTATACTTATATACATGCAGGCAAAACACTCATACACATAAAATAAACACAAATTTTAGAAAATTTTGAAAAAGAAAAGGGAACAGGGGACAAACAATATGGAGAAGGGATATGAATAAGAATTAGGAGTCTGAAAAGAGATAGATGTCTGGTAACTGACCAGCAGATATGAGGAACAACACAGGGTTCCTGGGGTGGAAAGTTCCTGGGGTGGAGGTGTTGAGGGGTTCACATTCACATGGCAGAACCCTGGAAGGGCCAGGAAGTGGAAGACCAGGGAGGTGCGGCAGGGGGGACTAGGTGAGCAGCAACATCTGTCCTTTTCTTCCTGAGTAATGGATTATAGCTGGGTGCATTTTTACTCGGCTGGATAGAATGTTTCCTATCGCTCTTTGCATCTAGCTAGGTTATGGGACTCAGCAACTGGTGGCTAAATGTGTGGGGGATAGTATGTGACATTCCCAGGTCAGGGAATTAACACATCTTGCATCTGCCCTGCCATGAGCCTTTTCAGAACAGAAACACACAGGTGCGGTGTTCCTGCCTTGCTGGTACAGATGAAGATGACGGGGCCTGGGGAGATGGTTCAGTGCTTGCTGTGGAAGCCACAGGACCTAAGTTTGGATTTCCAGCACTTACATAAAAGCTGGGTGTGGCACAAAGTGTTGTAATCCCGGTGCAGGGGAAACAGAAACAGGTGGATTCCTGTCAGCCAGCTGACCTAGCCAATCAGTGAGTTCCAGGTTCAGTGAGAGACCCTGTCTCAAAAAATATTGTAGCCAGTGACTGAGAAAAGCACTTGATATTGACCTGTGGTTTCATATGTCTACACACACCCCTGCATGTACGCATATGAGCACATCGATATATACAGCATACACACACACACACACACACACACACACACACACACACACACACACACAAAGACTATGTCCTAGATGTAGCAGAGCAACGAGATGGAAGAAACTTGGATTCCTGCATGACCGTATGGAACAGGGACTGCCATCGTCCTGACTGCTCTGAATGAGAGCGCTTTCTATTTCCTTTAAACTACTTCCCTATACTTGGTGTCTTGTTGCTCTTGCTGTCTTGTTTGCACTGGCTTGGCAACTAATACAATCAGGGTATGGAGTGGGGCTATAAAAGATGGACGTTTATAGAGAACCCTGAACAGAAGGAAGTAAGAAAGTTACTAGGTTTGCTCCCTATATCAGCAAAACACTAGTGTGGGGGGAGGGGTTACTAAAAGGAAATGTCAAACTCTCAGGAAGCCAGGCAGAGATATTGGCGTAGGGAGTAACTAGGTTTTAGAATGAACACAGGTTGTCAAATTTAGGCGGTCTCATGAACACTGAAACTTCTCCACCTCACTTCACAGAGTTCATTTACCCTCTTCTGCTAGGACACCAATACGACTGCTTAGTATTCCAACCTGGTATCTGAATGTGTAGGAAAATTATGTTCATAAGAATTCACATTTGAGGGACCCCGTCTAACCACCTAGAGTGAAGCCCAGCAGGTGACAAGTCTTATTCACATACCTGTAGACCTTCCAAGAAATGGTTGTGTGCCGTAAGTAAATAGGAAAGAGATTTCCAGAAATTACCAGAAAGCATCTAACATGATAGTAGAGCCTGCATTTAAACAAACAACAACAGGGGCTGGAGAGATAGCCTAGCCGTTAAGAGCACCGACTGCTCTTACAGAGGACCCGGGTTCGATCCCCAGCACCCACATGGCGGCTGAGAACTGTCTGAAACTCCAATTCCAGGAGAACTCCAGTTCCAGGGGAATCCGACACCCTCTTCTGACCTCCGCGGCATTGCACGACACGGGTGCGCAAACCTACATGCAGACAGTGCATTCATACACATACAGAAATAAATTAAAAAAAATAAACAAACAACAACAAAGCAAAAATAACGTGCAACTTGGAAAAGACAAAAACAATATAGGTATAAAAAATTAAAGTCACTAATGGCCTGGGATGTAGCTCATGGTAGAGTGCTCACCCTAGCAACAAATAAAGCTGGGAAAAGTGATGCAGCCTGTGAACCCAGAAGTGGTAGCAGGAGGACCAAAAGTTCAAGATCATGGTCAGCTATGTAGTGACTTTGAAGCCAGCCTGGGACACATAAGACCTTGTCTTCAAAACTAAAAAGTCACTAATATATTCAGAAAGTAAAAGAAAATTACATACATAAAATAAGAGCATATGGTAAGAAAAAAAAAACCCTAAAGGTTGGAGGTGGTAGTGCATGCCTTGCACATACTCAGGAGAAAGAGACAGAGGATTTCTGTGAATTTGAAGCCAGCTTGGTCCTCATAGCAAGTTCCAGGCCAGCCAGAGCAACATAGTGAGACCCTGTCTAAGAAAAAAAACAAACAAAACGAAAACAATACAACAAAAAAACAACTAAAAGAAACAGAATAGAAAGTCAGGTGTAGTGCCACGTGCCTCTAATCCCAGCACTTGGGAGGCAGAGGCACAAGGATCTCTGTGAGTTCAAGGCCAGCCTGGTCTACATAGTAAGTTCCAGGACAGCTGGGGCTACAGGGAGACCCTGTCTCAAAAGACAAAAAAAAAAAAAAAGCAAAAGAAAGAAACAATAGAAATGTGAAGTCCAGAGAAACAACAAAATAGATAAGACTTCTAGAAACTACTACAAGAGGAAACAAAAATATGAGAGAGAATAAAAGAAAAAGAACTAGGTTAGCCTAGAAATCCAACATTTTATTAGTAAGAATTTTGAAAAAATAGAGAAATAACCTTAAAAAATTTTTTTAATATTTTATTTTTATTACTTTTATGTTTGTTAGTATGTGTAGGTGCATGTGTGTAAGTGCACCCATGTCATGCAACGCCCAAAGAGGTCAGAAGAAGGTGTTGGATCCCCTGGAACTGGAGTACAGATGGTTGTTAGCTGCCATATGGGTTCTGGGAATCAAACCTCGTTCTTCTGTAAGAGCAGCCAATGCTCTTAACTGCTGGGCCATCTCTCCAGCCCCAAGATAAACAATTTTAAACCAATCTTTCTGGAACTCACAGCCATGAGCGTCCAGATCAAAAGGACTCATGAAGTAAACACTGTGAAATGAACAAGAGAGGATTCATACAAAGCACACTCTGGAGCCGTTCCAGAGTTCCGGGAATGAAATGACATTCCAGGAGAGAAAACCATTAAAATAGGAAGAACTGGGAATCTGAAGGAGTGAGATTTATTAACAAAAATCACTGGAGAGGCTGAAGAGCTGGCTCAGCAGTTGGCTCATACTGCTCGTGGGCAGCACCCAAGTTCAGTTCCCAGGACTCATGTCCAGTGGCTTACAACAGCCTGTAACTCCTGCTCCAGGAGAATCCACTGCACTCTTCTGGACTCTGGGCCCTCGAACACATGTGCACATAATTAAGAATAAAAGTAAATCTGGGCTGGAGAGGTGGCTCAGCAGTTAAGAGCACTGATTGCTTTCACAGAGGACCTGGGTTCGATTCCCAGCACCCATATGACGCCTAACAATCATAACTCTAGTTCCAGGGAATCTGACACCCTCTTCTAACCTCCAAGGGCATTGCATGACATGGGCACACTTACATGCATGCAAGCAATACACTCATACACATAAAATAAAAACAATAAATAAAATATTTAAAAATAAAAGTAATTCTTTTTTTTTTTTTTTTTTTGGTCTTTTCAAGACAGGG
>VZQC01011941.1:296002-306646 GCA_009823505.1 Rhizomys pruinosus | reverse complement strand
ATCCCAAGTACAATGGATGAGCTTCGCCTTGGGAAAACCACCTTCTTGATCATGGTATCTCCCCTGCCAGGTAAGTATAGAATGCCTTTTTTTTTGTCTTTTCAAGACAGGGTCTCCCTGTAACCCTGGCTGGCCTGGAACTCTCTCTGTAGACCAGGCTGGCCTTGAACTCACAAAGATCCGCCTGCCTCTGCCTCCTGAGTGCTAAGATTAAAGGCATGCGCCACCACGCCCGGCTATCTTTTTTTTTTTTTAATCACTGAAACTTAGAGACAATGAAGCAATGCCTTGAAAGATCACAAGGAAAATGTTTTCAAATATACAATTAGCTATTCAGTCAAAATATCACTGAGTATGAACTTACGCATTTTTACACACACACAAGACTTCAAGAAATTTGCCTCCTAAGCATTTTTTCTCAAGACACTGCATTCCAGAAAAATAAATAGCTAAACCAAGGAAGAAGAAGATATAGGGTCCAGGAAAGCACAAGAATCTGGCATCAAGAATGCACAGAGCGACGGGGAGAGCAAAGGCCAGGACAGTGGTGTGTGACTCCTGACGCAAGCAGTGCAGAAGGAAGAAGCCAGGGGGGAAATCAATGCGGACTCTAGGTAGAGGGGTAAGAAACGAAGATAAAAATCACTAAGTAAGCTGGGTGTGGTGGTGCATGCCTTTAATCCCAGCACTTAGGAGGCAGAGGCAGGCATACCTCTGTCAGTTCAAGGCTGGCCTGGTCCACATAAAGAGTTTCAAGCCAGCTGGGACTACAGGGAGACCTGTCTCAAAAAGAGCCCCCACCCCAAAATAAACCACTAAGTACTGGGTCTGGAGAGACAGCTCAGCAATGAAGAACACTTAGTGCTCGGGGCTGGAGAGATGGCTCAGTGGCTAAGAGCACCGACTGCTCTTGCAGAGGACCTGGGTTCGATTCCCAGCACCCACATGGCAGCTAAGAACCTTCTTTAACTCCAGGTCCAGGGGAATCTGATGTCCTCTTCTGACCTCCACAGCATTGCATGACACAGGTGCACCAACACATTAAACAGTACACTCATACACATAAAAAATAAAAATAATTAACTAAAAAAAGAACTTTTTAAAAAAAAAAGACTTAGTGGTCTTGCAGAGGATCTGCGTTCATTTCCTAGCACCCACATCAGGAAGCTTACAACTGCCTGTAACTCCGGCTCCAGAGGATACAACCCCCTTCTCTGGCCTTTGAAGACACTTGAACTCACACACACAAGAATATTGAGCTTCAATAAAAAGAGGGCTGGGGCTGGAGAGCGGGCTCAGTGGTTAACAGCACTCACTGGCTGCTCTTGCAGAGGGCCTGAGTTCAATTTCCAAAACCCATATGGCAGCTAACAGCCATTCATAACTCCAGTTCCAGAGGAATGTGATACTCTGACCTCTGTAGGCACTGCATGACATGGGTGCACTTGCATACATACAAGCAATACATTCATACACATAAAATTAAAAATTTTTTAAATAAATGAATAATAAGGACAGGGGGCTGAAGAGCTCCGTGGCTAAGAGCACTGGCTGCTCTCACAGAGGACCCAGGTCCAATTCTCAGCAACCACATGACAGCCTTAATTCCAATTCCAAGGGATCTGACACCCTCTTCTGGCCTCCGAGGGCATTGCCTGACACATACTCATACACATTTAAAAAACTAAGAAGAGCTGGGCGTGGTGGCACACACCTTTAATCCTAGCACTTGGGAGGCAGAGGCAGGTGGATCTCTGTGAGTTCAAGGCCAGCCTGATCTACAGAGTGAGTTCCAGGACAGCTGGGGCTACAGGGAGACCCTGTCTCGGGGGGGGGGGGGAATTTGACGAATTCTGCTTCTATCCTGACAGTAATGGGGGTCTGGCTGACCCTTGTGACTTGGGCAAAATATATGACAGCCATTGATTGGGTGAGAGGCTGCATTTCCTGATAAAGCACAGCCAGCTGAGGCAGCTGAGCAGTGCTTTGCTTTTCTATTGGGAGGCAACTCTAGAGCTGGGTGAAGCCAGGATCTGAGAACACAGTGATCCTGCCAAGAGAACACTGGAGAAGGAGAGGTCCAGCAGAAGGCCTCAAGGTGACCCTGGAATTTGCTACATTTTCTCCTTGGAACATTTGTGAAATTTCAGCCCCAGACATAAAATTCAAGCAGAAAATATTGGATTTGGCTTTGGAGAATTCTCTCTGGGGAGGAAATTAAAACCGGAGTCCATAGTTACCAAGGCAGCGAGCACTGGAAAAGAGTCATGAAGGAGAGAGTCAGGAGCTGGGGTATTGCTCAGTGGGCAGAGCTGCTTGCCTAGCACGCACAAAGCTTTGGGTTTGATTCCTAGAACTAAATAAACCAGGCCTGGTGTGCATGCCTATAATCCCAGCACCTGGTGAAGTGGAGGTAGGGGGGTCAGAAGTTCAAGGACATTCTCAGGTAACTAGCAAGTTTGAGGCCAGCCTGGGCTCCATGAGATCCTGCCTTAAAATAAATCTTGGGTGGGAGATATAGCTCAGTGGTGGAGTTACCTGACATGGGGGCCTGCTGATATATTAATATACTGCCCTGTAAAGCATTTTCAGTCTCAGCTACATCAGCTGTGCTCACAAGGAGAGGACAAGAACCTACGAGTACTCACTAAAAGGCTAAATAGATAAGCAGATAGTTTAGCAATCTCCCAGCCAGGTAGGAATTAAAAAACAGGAGTTCAGAACTCATCTGTATTAGTTAGTTCCTGTTTTGTTGCTGTGATAAAATACAATGACCAGGGCCAGGTGTGGTGGTGCATGCCTTTAATCCCAGCCCTCGGGAGACAGAGGCAGGTGGATCTCTGTGAGTTCAAGGCCAGCCTGGTCTACAGAGCAAGCTCCAGGCCAGCTGGGACTAAAGGGAGACCCTGCCTCAAAAATACAAAAATATATATACAATGACCAATAGCAGCTTAAGAGTATATTTCGGCTTATGGGTCCAGAAGGCTAGGTGTTCAGAATGGCAGGGAAGGCCTGGGAGCACGACTAGAAAGCTGAGCTGTCACATCTCAACTGCACATGTGAGGAGTAGAAGTAGGGTGAGGGTATAAACTCTCAAAGGCTGCTTCCAGTGATGCACTTCCTTCAGCAAGGTTCCATCTCCTAAAAGTTCCATGACCTCCTCAAACAGTACCACCACCCAGGGACCCAATGTTCGACATGCGAGGCTATGGGAGACATCTCTTATTCAAACTGTGTCCAAGTTTGCTTTCCTATTGCTGTAATAAACACCAGGACCAAAAGCAACTTGGAGAAGAAAGGGTTTACTTGGTTTGCAGTTTACAGTCCATATTCGAGAGAAGCCAAGTCAGGAACTCAAGGAAGGAACCTGAAACAGAGATGACAGAGGAACAGTATTCACTAGCTTGTTCCCAGGCTCTCATTCAGCTAGCTTTCCTTTATAAGCCCAGGCCAAACTGCCTAAGGATGGTACCACATACAGTGGGCTGGACCCCCTACATCCATTAACAACCAAGAAAATGCCTCACAGATATACCTACATCTAATGAAGAAAATTCCTCAATTGATGTTCCCTCTTCCCGGGTGTGTCAAGTTGACAAGGAAGATTAGCCATCACAAATCACAATACCACCCAAAAGGAGAGGCCCCGGAACTACTTCAGACATCCCTCTTAGACTATATAAACAGGTTCCATTGTGAAAGAAACTAGGCAACACTCACAAAGCCTGAAACCCAGCCTTGGACCCTCTTAGTTGCAAATTAGAGCATGCTAATCTTCTCACATTGCCACTGCATTAGTTAAAAATGATCTCCTCTGGGGCTGGAGAGATGGCCTAGCGGTTAAGAGCACCGACCGCTCTTGCAGAGGACCCGGGTTCGATCCCCACCACCCACATGGTGGCCAAGAACCGTCTGAAGGTCCAATTCCAGGAGAACTCCAGTTCCAGGGGAGTCCGACACCCTCTTCTGACCTCCGCAGCATTGCACGACACAGGTGCACAAGCTTGCATGCAAATAGTACATTCATACACATACAGAAATAAATAAAATTAATAAAAAAAATGATCTCCTCTTTTGTAAACAATACCACCACCCATGGTCTTTACAATGCACTATATACTAGGTCTGCTTTTCTACAGAAAACTACCAGTCACTCGGGAGACATGGCCAAATGACAGGCTCAAGTCACACAGGATGGCACAGGCCTTTTAAAAAAATAATTATTTATAATTTTTTATTTTATGTGTTTAAGTGTATTGCCTGCACGGATGTAAGTGTACCCATTCCATGCAATGCCCATGGTGGTCAGAAGAGGACATCAGATCCTCTGGAACTGGAGTTGCTCATGGTTGTTAGCCACCATGTAGGTGCTGAGAATAGAATCTGGGCCTTGACTGTTAAGCCATCTCTCCAGCCCCAGGCACAGGCCTTTAATCCCAACACTTCAGAGGCAGAGACAAAGGCAGACAGATCTCAGTGAGTTCAAGACCATCCTGGTTTACATACGAGTTACAGGCCAGCCAGGGCTGCATAGTGAGACCCTGTCTCAAAACAAACACCCCAAAGTTTTTTAAATTTATTTTTATTTTTAAATTTTTTATGTGTTGGAGTGTATTGCTTGCACGTATGTAAGTGCACTCGTGTTGTGTAATGTCCATGGAGGTCAGAAGAGGAACCCCCTGTTAGATCCCCTGGAACTGGAGTTACGAACAGTTGTTAGATGCCATGTGAGTGCTGGGAATTGAACCCAGGTGTTCTGCAGAAGCAGTCAGTGCTCTTAACTGCTGAGCCACCTGAGGAAATCAACCTATAGAAGAAATGTTTCTCTAGTTCACTATTTCAAAGGCTCCAGTCTGCGGTCAGTTGGCTGATTTTCTTTGGGCCTGTGGTGAGGCAGAACGTTGTAGTAGTGAGTGTGTGGTAGAGCAAGCTGCTCACTCATGACAACCAGAAAGCAGAAAGGCAGGCAGGGGCTACGGTCTCAACACCTCCTGATGACCTAACTTCCTTCCAGGAGGCCCCGTCTCTTAAAAGTTTCACCATTTCATAATAGTGCTGCAGTCTGGTCATAAGCTTGCAATAAACGCACCTTTGGGGGATATTCAAGAGCCGAACTATAGCTCAGACCCTCCTTGATATGAAAATTGAATGCATAACTGCATTGAAATCACAGATATGTGAGAAAATGACAGGCTTGTCAATAAATAGTATCAGGGCCAGGTGTGGTGGTGCATGCCTTTAATCCCAGAACTCAGGAGGCAGACGCAAGCAGGTCTCTGTGAGATTGAGGCCAGCCTGGTCTATGTAGTGAATTCCAGGCCAGATGTGGCTACAGGGAGACCCTGTCTCAAAAAGCCCACAGAGGGCTAGAGAGATGGCCTAGCGGTTAAGAGTACCAACTGCTCTTGCAGAGGACCCGGGTAGCCACACGGCAGTTGAAAACCACCTTTAACTCCAGTTCAAGGGGAATATGACACCCTCTTCTGACCTCCGTGGCATTGCATGACATGGGTGCACAGACCTATATGCAGACAGTACATTCATACACATACAAAAATAAATAAAAATTTTAAAAAAGGCAACAGAGAAAAAAATAGAATAGTATAGAAGGGGCAGAAGTGTGGCATGGTGGTAGAACACTTGCCTAGCATGCACAAGGACTGGGCTACACCTTCAGTAAAAATTGCATTTCTAGTTCTGGCTCTGAACCTTCCCCTGGGCTTGTGGTCTGGGCCATGATACCTCTTACAATGTTGGGTGGCAACAGCAAGCCATAGGTCCAGGTCACAATCGTCACAAAGATAGCAGATACTCTACTGTGTAATATATTGCCAACATTTTCTAGGTACAAGCATTCCCCAAATCACACGAGCTAGTCAGTCATTTAGTATACATCAGACTTTGTGTCTGATGGTCCTTGTTCAGCTGCTGGCTGATATACATGATCTGAGGACTAGTGCCAGGTAAGTCTCACTGAGCTGGGATATTCAGCAAGTCCTGTTTCACAAATGCATTTTTGACGAAGAATGTTTTTAAATTTGTCTATTTTATTTATGTGTATGAATGCTTGCCTGGGTGAGTTTATGTGCACCATGTGCATGGAGGAGCCTGTGATGTCCAGAAGAGGGCACTAGATCCCCTGGAACCAGAGTTACAGGCAGTCGTAAGCCACCATGTGGGTGCTGGGAACTGGACTCAGGTCTTCTGCAAGAGCAGTAAGTGCTCTTTTTTTTTTTTGTTTGTTTGTTTTTTTGAGACAGGGTCTCCCTGTAGCTCCAGCTGTCCTGGAATTCACTATGTAGACCAGGTTGGCCTTGAACTCACAGAGATCCACCTGCCTCTGCCTCCCGAGTGCTGGGACTTAGGTGTGCGCCACCACACCCAGCACTCCCTCTTATTTTTAAAGAAGGGTCTCTCAAAGAACCTGCAGCTCATCAATGGGCCGCACTGGCCAGGAAGCTCCAGAGATCTACCTGTGTCCACTCCCCAGGGCTGGGCTTAAAGATGCATGTCACCAAGCCCAAATTTTATGTGGGTACTGGGAATCCAAACTCAGGTCCTCAAGTTTACACTGCAAGCGCTTTATTGACTGAGCCATCTCCCCAGTCCCTCACTTCTCCTTTAAGAAGTCTTACCAATTCCTCCATCCCTTTCTCTGACTATCGGATGCTTTACCATCTGGACCCAAACTCTTGGCTTCAAAGCTAAGAGGGGAAAACTCTGTCAGAGCTTCTGTTAAACCCTCCTTTTGCCAGGAATACCCCCCCCCCTTTCCTCTTAGAACCCACCTGTCCACATCTTCTTCATATTTTAAGGCCCTGCTTCAGAATCCTGGGAGACCATCCTAGAATATCCTCCAGATTCGAGGTCAAAGGATGAGGTGGAGGCACTGCCACTGGGAGGCAGCCTAGGCTCTCACGGCCCCTTATCAGCAGCACCTAGGTATGATTCAGGTCTGTATTCACAGCACCCTTGAAGACAGTCTCTGTAAACAGCAGGCGCTCAGTAAATACCAGCAGCTCCCCCCTGTGGACCTTTAGTAAAAATGAAAGTTTTGTAAAACTATGTTGATGCAGCAACACAAGAAGTGACCAGGAGAGGGCAGCATTTAGCTTTAAAAGTTGGTTTTTCTTCATTCTTCCAACTTCTGCCTGTATTCTGCGCTTCCTCATGCCTCTTCTCCAACCGGAAGCCTCATCCCCGGCTCCTCAGCCAAAGACACTGAGTGGGGATGTGCAGGAGCTCCAGTTTTAGACACAAGCAGGAGGAAGATGCCGGGGAAATGAAGTTTTCTACTGGCCTTGGTGTTTCCCAACTTGGGGGTCACAGCGTGTGCCCTAAGAAAGATGCAACCACTTGTCCTCAATAAGCCAATTAAAAGAAGCACATTATGGCCAGGCGTGGTGGCACACGCCTTTAATCTTAGCACTCGGGAGGCAGAGGCAGGTGGATCTTTGTGAGTTCAAGGCCAGCCGGGTCTACAGAGTGAGTTCCAGGGGCTACAGGGAGACCCTGTGTCGAAAAGACCAAAAAAAAAGAAGGCTTTTTCAGCCTGTTTCAATTATTTTTTTTTANGATGCCTAGCACCTATATGGCAACTAACCATTTTTAATGCCAGCCGGGGAATCGAGGCTCTTCTGACCTCCACAGGCACTGCACTACACAAGGGCACCGGAGTGTGACTCACAACTCCATGCAATTCCAGCTCAAGGAAATCTGCCATCTCTAACCTCCAAGAGCACCTGCACTTGTGTGCACATACACACAGACACACACATATACAATTAAAAATTTTTAAATAGAGCTAAATTAATAGTGGAAAGCAGGAAAATGGGATTTATTCAATGTAGTCACATTGGGAAGAGAAACAAAGAGACCCAGCGAGTCCCCTACTCCCCAGCCTCAGCTCATCTTCTGGGCAAGTTTTTTATTTATTTTATTATTTTTTAATTATATTTTTAAACTTTTTTTTAATTTAATTTTATTTTTTATGTGTATGAATGTACTGTCTGCATGTGGGTTTTTGCACCTGTGTTGTTCAATGCCATGGAGGTCAGAAGAGGGCGTCAGATTCCCCTGGAACTGGAGCTAAAAATAGTTTGCAGCCTCCATGTGGGTGCTGGGGATCGAACCTGGGTCCTCTGCAAGAGCAGTCAGCGCTCTTAACCGCTAGGCTATCTCTCCAGCCCTGGAAAATTCCCATTTCTTTGGGGTCCATTGTTTCAATAGTTTTATAGACTGAGCAACAGGCAACAGGGTATCTCTTCATACAGTCTTCATTTTTGTCAAGCCAGTTACATTAGGAAATGTGAGTTTCCACAGCAGCTCTGTGATACAGAGAGCAGGCAATGTAGCTAAAGCTTCCCCTCAGCTGGAGAACTTAAGCCTCAACAGAAAGATGCACTCAAATTCACAGAGCAAGTTTAGATTTTCTGACTTTAATCTAGAACAATTTGTTGTCTCAAAAGTTCAGTTTACCTTGAAGGGATTTTTCAGTTCATATATGCAGCAAGGAGACTTGAAAGTGGAAAGACAATGCAAACTGATGTGGAGAATAATAAAGGGTGTTGGGGCTCCAGAAGGGCAGACTGTGCCATTTCCTGACTAGCGTTAGAAATAAAATCTGAGGGCTGGAGAGATGGCCTAGCGGTTAAGAGCACCGACTGCTCTTGCAGAGGGCCCGGGTTCAATCCCTAGCACCCACATCGCTGCTGAGAACCTTCTGTAACTCCAATTCCAAGAGAACTCCAGTTCCAGGGGAATCCGACACTCTCTTCTGACCTCCACAGCATTGCACAATATGGGTACACAAACCTACATGCAGACAGTACATTCATACAAATAAATAAATAAATAAATTTTTAAAAAAGAAATAAAATCTGGAAGAAAAAAAAAAGAAAGAAAGAAAATCCGAGGTCCAGAAACTTCACCCATACCACACAAAGAACACTGGGACAAAGAGAAAGTAACTTAGAAAGGCAGCTTTTACTTTTGCAAAAGTGTGCATTGTATCATTCAGATGGAGCTAGCACACCTGAGGCTAACAACATGGCAGTGTCTCTGGCAAGGATGCCCTGGCCACATCACTAGATGGTAGATGGCATCATCAAGTGGAACAATGAGACGGAGAGATCACATGGAGAGACTTAAGGAAAATCAGACTGACAAGTGACTACCTGATCTGACCCTCACTCTACCTCCCCACTCCAGGAAGGAGATACATCTCAAAACACATGGCCCCTAGCAAAAGAGCTGATTTCTTACCAGCTTCCTGGAGATCTGCTTCCTTAACAAACACCTCAAAGGAGATGCCTGGTTCCCACGACCACCCCCCCCATCAGAACTCCCCATCTCTCTTTCCCAGATCCCAGGAAGGAGACACCCTATGTTCTGGGATTCCAGAAAGCCACAACTCCATTTCTGGAACTTTCTGTCCACCTATAAATCCTAGATCTTCCCCAACCCCAGTGCCCAAACTCAATTCCCATGGGAAGGTTGTATGCCCCTCATAGCTAATAAAGCTATTTGCATTTGTTGAAGGTCAGGTTCTGTTTCTCCTTCTCCTTATTCCTCCTTCACATCACCTTCTCATCCAGAATTCTAGCAGAGACCAGATACCAAAGAGCAGGGAGGGTCCTGTCTTACCTTTCAAAACAAGTTACTCTCACCAGGAGTAATCACACACGATCATCTCAATTGATGCAGAAAAAGCCTTTGACAAGATCCAGCATCCCTTCAAGTTTAAAGTTCTAGAGGTAGCCGGGTGTGGTGGCACTTGCCTTTAATCCTAGCACTTGGGAGGCAGAGGCAGGTGAATCTTTGTGAGTTCAAGGCCAGCTTGGTCTACACAGCAAGCTCCAGAATAGCTGGAGCTACAGGGAGACCCTGTCTCAAAAAGACCAAAAAAAAAAACAACCCCAAAACAATAAAGTTCTAGAGGGAATTGAACTGAAGGGAACATTCCTCAACATGATCAAAGCCATATATAGCAAACCCACTGCCAACATCATCCTAAATGGAGAAAAATTGGAACCATTTCCCTTAAAGGCAGGAACCTGGCAAGGCTGACCCTTATCGCCTCTCCTCTTCAACATAGTGCTTGAAACACTTGCTAAGGCAATAAGACAAGAGAAGGAAATTAAAGGAGTACTACTTGGAAAAGAGGAAGTTAAGCTATCCCTTTTTGCAGATGATATGATAGTTTACCTAAGGGATGCTAAAAACTCCACTAGAAAACTTCTAGAAATGATTAAGAATTTCAATAAAGTGGCAGAATACAAAATTAACCTGGAAAAATCAGTAGCCTTTCTTTATACCAACAATAAACAAGTAGAGAAGGAATATAAGAAGAACTTCCCACTCACAATAGCCTCAAAAATAATAAAATACCGGGAATAAACCTAACTAAAGATACCAAAGATCTCTACAACAAAAATTTTTAAACCCCTGAAGAAGGAGATTGAAAATGACATCAAAAGATGGAAAGACCTCCCATGCTCATGGATTTGAAAAATTAATATAGTAAAAATGTCTATTTTACCCAAATTGATATACAGATTCGATGCAATCCCAATCAAAATCTCCATGAGCTTCTTCACAGACTTGGAAGAAAAAAATCCTTAAATTCATATGGAAAAACAAAAG